>PISX010006195.1:0-100398 GCA_004024625.1 Mellivora capensis
GACCTCATGCTTCCGTAGTCCGCCCATCACTTCTCCCCACATGGTCTGAGGACTGAGTCTTCAGAAGTCCATTCCATGTCTAACCTCAACATTTGGAGCTTCATGCCACGGAATGAGAGACCCTGCAGAGGAAGGAACCCTTAAACACACAAATTCCCCTAAGATCCTAAGATCCATGCAAGGAACAGAGGAAGCTGTCCCTGTGCTCTGGGCTTTCCCCTCCAGAGTTTTCACCTCCTGCTTGGATGTCACCTAATTTTCACCCTGACTT
Source organism: Mellivora capensis (assembly GCA_004024625.1). NCBI lineage: Eukaryota > Metazoa > Chordata > Mammalia > Carnivora > Mustelidae > Mellivora > Mellivora capensis. The sequence continues at coordinate 272 of PISX010006195.1, forward strand.
CTACCCCATCCAGCCTCCTGTTATCCAGGGCTCTCCCTCTGGGCTGGGCATTCAAAACTGCCTTCCCTCACTTCCCCAGGTGAAGCATACATGGGCCAAGCTTCACTCAAGGAGAGTAAGATACCCTTAGAAGCAAGGCTGCCATTCAGTCTCCCCGTGATATGAAATGTGGATTTGAGATGCGAGACACCACTGCCATTTATTCATTGGCCCTTATAGTGATTCCTGCCTGCTGCCACAGTGGCAGAGGGGAGAAATGGGGTGGTCTAAGAAAGGACTCAATCTAGAGTTGTTTACAAGGGCAAGGGCAAGAACACAGAGTCATAATGCTAAGTACAAAGAAGTATTCAATTTGAAATAATTTCTTTGCTTCTTCCCTTCCTCTCTTCATACCATCGACTTTTAGAGTGGCTGAAGACTTCAAATGATAGCTCCTAACCTTTATAGAAAAGCAAGATGTCACCCCACATCCCAAATGCAAATATAGAGAGGGAAAAGAACTAGTCTAACCTAATTCTATCTTTGTTTCTCTGTTTCTCAGTTTAGTACTCCAACTTTCCACCTTTTTGTCTTTTTTTTTTTTTTTGATGGCATGAAAAAGTCTATCTTTGGTTATTACAGAAAAAGTCTATGCTATATTTCTAATGGACAGCCAAATTGCTCATAAAATTTCTGGGCAGGTTAGGTTTCTCCAAGAAGCAGATTCTACGATGGTGTTTAGCAGGCAAAAAAAAAAAAAAAAAAAAAAAAAGGTTTATTCTTTCTTGGAATCTACAACGGGAAGGGAAGGAGGAGGGCTGGGGGAAGAGATTGAGCTAGGATGTGGTCTTAATAAAAGCCTCAGCTCTCCCTAAGATGGGGGGGGGGTGGATTCTGTAGTTGGGGTGAGGATTCAAAATTGTCCTGAGGTAAAGCTGGGAGGATGGGCCCTTCTATTCCCACAAGATGCTTGTAGGCCACCTCAGCAACGGAAGGTGGTGCGGAAGGTGGCTCTCTTCAGCTGAGCCAGTCCCCTCACGAGACCAACAGCTGAACTGAGAGGGCTGTCTGCTGGCAGCTCTCCCCCAGCCAGAGTGGTATTTCTTTCCCGGCATCATGACCTCTTCCACAGTTTCCTCCAGGCTCCCTGGGTCCATACTTCCTTGGCCCTACCCATGCCTATAAGAGCACCACATTAAACGGTCAAGACAGATAAGAGAGAGAATCATTCATCTGAAAAAGGCCCAAGTCTCAAGGCTGCCATCTGCTCTGCTTCCAAGGGACTGTTCGGAATCCGAGCAAATACCATCAGAGTTAAACTCCAAAACTGCTGCTCTCCATACCAATCCCAGATTCATGTGAAATCACGAGTTAATCATTCCTAAAGCTAATCTATGATTCTCTCATATGTGATCATTTCAGTCATCCTTCAAGGAGCACCCAGGGGCAGCTTTTTGTGAAACTTAGAGCCATGTTAATTGTCATGCTACAGTGACCACTTCAGAGTTTCCTCTAGAAATGTGGTCACTATGAGGAAACCACTCAGAGAAGAGAAAAAGACCAGTCACTGGCTGAGGCTTTTGAAGACAAGAAGATAAAACAGAGGGGCATCTGGGTGGCTCAGTGGGTTAAAGCCTCTGCCTTCCGTCCGGGTCATGATCCCAGGGTCCTGGGATCGAGCAGGGAGTCTGCTTCCCCCTCTCTCTCTGCCTGCTTCCCTGCCTACCTGTGATCTCTGTCTGTCAAATAAATAAATAAAATCTTAAAAAAACAAAAAAGAAGATAAAACAGAAATTACAAATTACAAGCAGTCTTCTGGTGGAGAACACTAGAGGCTGGATCACGAAGGGACGAGTCAACCAGAAACCAATTCAGGTTGATCTTTCTACATTTAAAAAAAAATTAAAAGAACGACAAGAAGATTAAGCCTTGAAAGAGTAAGTAACATCAAGGTAGCTATCAAACAGTATGAAGCTGCTTTAGCATATTAATTGAACACTTTGTACTGGGACCAGTGCCTTTTTCCCTGAATGCAGCTCTTCTCAGCAGACGATGGAATGCACTAGGTATACATTTTTCCACCCATTCCCAGAGCAGCAAGAGTTCCAATATCTTCCGCAGACACAGCTCCCACTGCCAATGCTGATTTAGTAAAAGGGAAAAAAATAATGCATCCCTATCATCTCCAGCAAGTGTTCTCAGGGGGAAATGTGTAACCTGTCCTGCTGTGGCTACAATTCTGGTCACTGAAACATGTGCAAGTGAAGGAGAAATGGCTGAGCTGAAATCATTCCTGAGCTTCGCTCTGTGGCCTGAGTTCTTGCTTGTATACGTGATTTCTGGACTGATTCCCATGCCACAATCTCAATGCATTCCAAGACAACAGTAAAGCCTACAAGCTCAGACACTAGAGATAACATTTAGGCTCAAGTTACATAATAGGGTCAGAGAAACCAATATTATAAAAAAAAATTAAATTAGGTGGGAAAAAAATTTAGTTACAGTCAATGACCAAGAAGCAAATCAAAGCAAACAACACCAGAAATTTCTTCAAAAACTGAACCTTAGATCTGTCCAGGGTCCACTGAATGGCCTATGTTTTATACTGATGTCAAATAAGAGCTTATTTCAGAAGTAGGACCCAGAGGCACTAGAAGATCATGAACGGTTAAGGTCTTTTCCCATTTTTCTAAACTGGCATGACTCTTCCAGAACTCCTCTAAAGAAGCAGAAAATGGGATTAATACATTCTGCATGACTCTTCACCACAAAGGTTAAAACAATAGCAGCTTTCTGATTGATCTTTAGATAACCAAACATTTAATCAACCAATCAACCTTACAGAGTTTCTGGATTCAAACTACATTCTTAATGGTGAAACTTATTGGAAATCTAATCACCTGATAAGTGAAATGAGAGACTGTTAAGTAGCAGCCTGGTACAGTGGAAGGTTCATTGAACTCAGAGTGAGGAGGGCGAATCCGACACCCACTGCTGCCTTCTAGAACTGGAAAACCTCGGGCAAGTCACTTAACCTCAGGGCCCTAATTTCCTAGAGACTCTCCAAAATCTCTAAATCATCAACACTTGGGGATGCTATGAAATTTCTACTTCCTTTTACTAAATTACGTTTAATTTAGAATAGTGGAATCCTTGAATGGAAAGAGTGATATCAAACCTAACTGCACATCAGAATCATCCTAAAGAATTTGTCAGAAATAACAACAGTTCCCTGGTCCCATCCCAGAGACTTGGATTCAGGGGTCAAGGACAGGTCCAGCACCTGCCAGCAAAGAAAGCAAGTTCAGTGTACCCTTTCCACAGACTCCTTTGGGGAACTAGAGTAGAAATCAGAGTCCTTGTAAGAGCCTACAAAACCCTAGCTGATGTGGCCCCTGCCTGACCTTTCTCAGCCCTCTTCCCTCTTGCCCTGGCTCTCTTTGCGTCAGCCACACTGGCCTCCTTGCTGCTTCTCCAGGAGGCTGAACATTATTAGCCAAGGCCTCTTGCCTCTGACTGTTATTCTGTTCCATCAAATATCACAGGGCTTACTTCCTCATCTCCCTTAAGTCTCTGCTCTGATGTCGCCTACACAATAACTCCTGTTTAAAATCACAACCCACTTCCCTCCATTGTCTCTCCATCACTCCTGATTCCCCTCAGCCTGCTCTATTTTTCTTTCTTCGTGGCACTTATCACCTTCCAGCTTATTATATAATTAGCTCATTTATTATTATGCTGATCGTCTATCTTCTCCCACTAGAACACAGGCCCTACTAGGGCAGGAATTTTTTGGTTTCTTATTCACTAAAGGATCCAAAATTCCCCAAACAATGCCTAACACACAGTAGGAGTTCAAATATTTGTTGAATAAATGAATGAATTTTTTTCTATTTCTTCCTCTTTTGCCTTTCTCTTGTTATGACTCAAAATTGGGTATCTTTTTTCTTTTAATGAGTAGAATTCAATGTTCTATGCTCTTAGTTTTTAAAGTCAGTTTGATCTGATAATCCTCCCTTTGGTAATATACATCAGAAAAAGCCAATGGAATAAAATAATAATTTATACAAAGATGTTTGTAACACTCTTTGCAGTAATGAAACTGGAAATAATACAAATATCAAAGACTTAGGAAATGGCTCAACAAACTTGAGCCAAGTCTGTTAAACTATTTAAACAGAATATCACTGTTTAAAAGTGCATAATGAGGGGCGCCTAGGTGGCTCAGTGGGTTAAAGCCTCTGTCTTTGGCTCAGGTCATGATTCCAGGGTCCTGCAGGGAGCCTGCTTCCCCCTCTCTCTCTCTGCCTGCATCTCTGCCTACTTGTGATCTCTGTCTGTCAAATAAATAAATAAAATCTTTTTTTAAAAGTGCATAATGAAATAATGTTAGGTTAAAAATATATGGCATATGGAGATTGATTACAACTATGGAAGATGTGTATCTATCTGCCGAGTTTCCTAAATGGATGTAAAGTGACACCAAGAAGAAATGGAGCTTAACAGATCTCGCTGTCTGAAAAACTGAATACAAAAACAATGTAAATAAATAAGGATTATGTTTCCTAATATCTTCTCAAAACAATTTAGCTCAATATATTTTCTTTTAGGAACTTCCACTGATTTTTTGTCCTTCAGACAGAAGATGGAAGATGGAAAAAAATAAAGAATCAGAGATAGAGGGAAATAAGACAGAAATTTAAAGCATACATATCTACAAAGAAAATACTGAGCCCGATATGCAGTACAGAGGCAGAAAGAAAGTGAAAGATAAGGAAGACACAGGGAGCCACTGTTGTGGTGAAATATTCCTACCAAGGGTGTACAGATGTAGGTCCTTCAGGAATAAAAATTTTTTAAAAGAATAAAAATAAGTTATACATTTAACTATAGGTGCATCACTTCTTGGACCTTTGGCCATGGACCAAATGAAATTTAGAAGAAGCTTTGACTGGCCCAGAGGGCAGTTTTCTCATGCCAGTTGTAGAAGATGCAAACAGAGAAGATATAGGAAGAGATTCAGCTTACATCTGACTTCCGAAGGTCAACATCAGCGAAATGGAATCCACTGTGCACTGGACCCTGAATCCATGCAATACAGAAGTGATCTGTCTTTCCCATTAACAAGGACACCTCAAGAGGGACTGGGTCAACCCTGGAGAGGGACTCCAGAATATCCTCGCCATTCACCTTCAGGATTCTCCTGGACTCAAATAGGCTATGAGAGATAAAACACTCACTTCCAAAAATCTTGTAAATACATTTCATAAGAATATCAGACATTAAAAATAAATACAAATAAAACCCATAGTACAGCCCTACTCAAAGGGAGCTTATAGAGCGATCATGTACACAGGACTTAAAAGAAATGACAGAGTGTATTACGTGAATGTTAAAGTATAAGAGCAAAACTGAGTGATACTATCCAAAGCTTGCTGGAGAAGGGTCGTGACAGCTAGACCTCCACTAGGAGGAGACTTTTCATGTGAGGGAAATAGCATGAGCAAAGGCACTGAGGCAGAGCTAACTCTGGCGGATCCAGAAGATGGTTGGCAAATGAGCTAACTAGACAGTGGCTCCTGAGGTGGGGATGGTAAAAGCAGAAGGGGAAAAGGGAGACAAAAGATGGAAGATCCTGATACTCCTATGTGTAGGTTCTACCATTTGTAGGAAATTACCATTTGTAAGGAAACTTTCCCAATGTGAAAATCTAGATTTATGGGACAAATCCATTGTCATACACAATCAATTTGTGTTTGTCAAGTGATTAAATGTTGGCTTTTTAAAAACAGTACACTGCATGGCTTCATAAGTACTCATATAGCAGTTTGTGTTTTGGGGTATTCAAAGTCAGGGTACAAATTATTAATTTACTAATCCATCAATTCAATCTGGCTTAAGGTATACAATATATAAAGCAAAGCACATTTGTTTCTACATTAGTGTACAATTTCCTGAATGCCCCATGGGTAAGAAAAAATGGTCAGGTTTCTAAGCAGGTCCTCCTCTGCCTGCATGTCCTTTGCTAGGCATACCATCTGATCCAAAATATTTGATTCCACGAGGTGAGGCCAAAGTCATTCACTCATCAATTCATTCATTCTTTGATTCATTCATTCAGCAAAATTTTTTTTCATTCAGCAAATATTCACTGAGTGGCTACCACGTATCAGACAGTAACTGGGGACTTGGGGAACAAGACAGAAACAGTCTCTTCCATCTATGGAGTTTAGAAGGTTACAGAAGGTTGGAATGACAAAGAGTGGTGAAGGTTATACAGATATCTAGAATGCATCGCTGTGAGAGAGAGAGACTAGGATGGGGTTATGGACCTTTTCTCAGCGGAGACAACAGGTAAATTAAAATTCTCAGAAAACCTTGTCAAAGGAGTATCATTCTTTTTCATCCATCCATCCACAATGAGAACACTGTTTGAGTACCCACCCCTGTACCAGGCACTGTGAGGGGCACACAGAAGTAACAGTCTCAGCACTCGCTCTCAGTTGCATGAGGAACACAGAAATACACACAGAAGAATGTGTTCACACTTGCTTTGAAAAAAATAATCCAAGCCCAGAGAGAAAGATCACTGTGGGTGGAAGTGATGGTGAGGCGACGGAGTATGAGACTTGGAAGAAAGGGCAGGATTTGAATAAGTGGAAAAGAGGACATTCCAGAAAGGATAATGTGAGCGAAGACCTAGAAGTGAGCAAACACACATTGAACGCTCACAGAACAATAAAGCAGATTATTCAAAAGGTGTGTGGTGCGGGGGAAGAGAAGAGCATTATTTTGGCTATGACCAGGGTAGGCTATGACCAGGGAATCAAACACCAGATCAAGGAGTTTGGTAAAATCCTAGTTATTAGGAATCACTGTACATTAAAAGTGCTATTTCACATGAGTGAGCCTGGTTGCATATTCGAGAAGAACTGGTAGAGGGAGTCGGGAATGGGGGTGAGCAGGGAGCGATAATGAGCCAGGGATGACATAATGAGGACTGGTATGAACTACATCATGTCTCCTCCTCCCTCCCACCACCAAATTGCATGGAGGGCCCTGACCTGCACTGTAACTGTAATTGGAAATGGGGCCTTTAAGAAGGTAATTAAGGTTAAATGAGTTCATAAGGGTGAGACCCTAATCCAGTAGCATTGGTGTCCTTACGGGAAGAGGAAAACACGCCGGAGCTCGTGCCTGCTCCCGCGCTCGCGCCTGCGCGCTCGCTCTCTCTCCCCCCAAACCGCGCATGCTCTCTCTCTAAACACACGCACCCAGAAAAGGCCATGTGAGGACACAATGAAAAGGCACCATCTGCTCCAGAACTGTGAGAAAATATATTTCTGTTGTTTAAACCACCCAGTCCATGGTACTTTGTTACGGTAGCCTGAGCAGACTAATACCAAGACATTGAGTTGATGGAATTTGTAAGGATGGAAAAGAAGGGAAATTCCAGATACCTTCCTGAAAACGAATCCCTGGGATGAGGTGCTGACTCGTGGAGGGGCCAGGAAGCCAGTGGTATCAAAACCAATCCCAAAATTTCCAGCTTGGGTATCAATGTGCCTACTAGAATGGTGAGCATTCCCAGGAAAAACAAGTCTTGTTTATAAAAGGGATTCTTTACCAGGATTTGCACTCTCTGAGGCCCAGAATCCTGAGTCTAGAAATGAGAAAGTATCCACCCAACACCACCACTGACATTTTGCCATCGCCAGAACACAGCGGGAATGTGAGGGACATGAGGCCTGGATCCTCTTCTGTGTTCACTGCTGGGTCTCTAGCGCTCAGATCCAGACACAGCCCGGGCTCAGTACCTGTTGAATGAATCATGGACTTTTACACAGATGACAGATTTGTCCACCTCTAGGTCCTCCACACTAACAAAGGCATGCCCCCCTCTTTCCCAGTGTGGCTAAGAAAACAGTCTCTTTCTCAAGACTTCCTGGGCTTCCCTACGGCATGGTCCACATAGGGATAGGAATCTCTTGCTTCATGTCCAGATTGCTACATTCAGTCTTTTGATAGTTCCGTTTCAAGAACAGCTTTTGAGCCCTGGGATTTTACTTCTTAGCTAGTCAAAGGTGCCTCAAGGCCGCTGCTCAGCCCGAGGGGCCTGCATTAGCACCTTCTGAGGTTCTGATGTCTTAATCCTCTCCCTTTGGCTGCTAGGACTGTGAAAGGAGGTGTTCTAGGAGGCTTTTGGCAGAAAGTCTCTTCCTTCTCAGAGTTTGACATTTGCTTAGCAGCATGGCACTTCCCGTGTTACACCATTAAACATCTCCAAGGCAACGGTAGCTGGGGACATGACTGATTACATCTTCATACCTCAGATGATGTGGCTTATAATAAATTAAGTTAGATATAGGAGACTTGCTGGGGTTCTCCATACCAGCAGCTGTTAAACTTTAGCATACATCAGAATGGTCTACAATGTAGATGGCAGGGCCTGAGAATTTACATTTCTAACTAGATTGCAAATGATGTTGATGCTACTGATCCCAGGTCACACTTTGAAAACCAATGCAAAGTAAGATACTGAAAAACAAAAGCAATGACCAAGAAATCCCCTCACCTTTGATGTTTTATTTTCTGAAACATAACTTGTGCTTGAACATGAATGTTTCGTTACACAAAGGAATGTCACAATGCACTATCATCCACAAATTTATAAGAACGGTAAGGTTGTAGATCTCAAGGATGTCCCTCGGAGGCGGGGACTTTTAAGGACACGTTTTCAATAGTCTTCACTCTCCCTGAGACATGGGGGTGGGGAGTGGGGGGTTACTTATAGAAGTAAACTGAATGTCTAAATATACACCAGCAGAACTATGTAATTTTCAGTAGAGTGATTTTCCTTTTCTTAATACACACTGTTCAAACTGAGGATGACAAATCCCACTAACTTTTAGGAGCACTAAATAAAGTTCCAGGAAGCAGGGGCTGGCAGTAGGGGAAGGGAGAGAGTATGAATTCATTCCACTGTAAGGACACTAAGCAGATAAAATTATTGTCAGAACATTGGTTGGATGATAATAATAATAATAGTAATGTCTACCACTTGGGTGGAAGATTATGTAACAGTCTTATACTTTACATGCTCTACCTTTGTATAAAATTTCTATATATATGATGTATCTCCATTTGCTTCTCTTCCTTTACCCTTTGGATATAAAATTGCTCAACATCTCCTCTCTGTTTATATTAACCTGAACTCCCAGCTAGCATGGTTGAGTAATCACTTGCTTTCTCCTGAGCAAGGAGCCATCAAAATTTTATGGGTTATAGAAATCCTACATAACCCTTTTTAAAAATATATGTGGCTAAGGCTCTATATATGGCATTTCTCACAGAGATCTAGAAGATTAGGTTCAGATCCTTCTTAATGGAGGATTTTAAAAAATCACCAACATAAATATCAGTTTTAAAAGAAAAAAAAAAAACCTCCCTAGACTTTGGAAATAAAAATGACATGCTAGGAGAAAGGTAGTATAGAAATTATCTCTTGTTGTCTTTAAAAAAAAAATTGTCTCTTGTTGTTAAATTAAGAAATTAAACCAGTATTTAAGATTTTCCTTCTCTTAACACTTTTTTAAAAGCTGGAGCCCAGCCACAAAGTCCAAACATTTATAAGGCATGTTAACCATTCAACTGCAGAAAGATCTATGAAAAGTTCATACCCCAGTACAATTCAGATGGCATAAATATCCACATTAGTTATACATTTAATATCATCTGTTTCTCTTGTATGGACAGTGAATGTAAAACATATACAATAATTAGTTAGAAATGCCACATCTATAAATCATCTCCATTCTTGGAAAATAGAAGAAGCAAGCCTTGAATAGTCATTCTTAGAACTCCAGCCATGAGGGGCTTAGAAATTCCCTGGGAAAAGGTCTGAGAGACATTTCAGAAACTAAATACTATATCAAAAAATCATGTGAGTCCCACTTGGAAGGGGGTATGTGGGAAAGAGAATAAGGCACAGGAATCACTGGGAATACAGACAGCTCCGCAATAATAAAACATAAACAATGGGGGCACCTCGGTGGCTCAGTGGGTTAAAGCCTCTGCCTTTGGCTACCTTTGGCTCACGTCATGATCCGCCCACATCGGGCTCTCTGCTCAGCAGGGAGCCTGCTTCCCTTCCTCTCTGCCTACTCGGTGATCTCTGTCTGTCAAATATATAAATAAAATCTTTAAAAAAAAAACATAAACAATGCACTGAAGTTCTTTACATTTATTTGAAAAATCTATAGTTTATTTTTTTAAATTATGGAAGAAGAAAAAGGACACAAAACTTCTCAGATTATATCTGCAAACTGAATAGCATTTTAGGATTGCAACTTTTGTGTAGGATGATGAATAAATATTTGTGGAATGGATTTATTCCTGGCTATGATGAAGAAACAGGGACCAAAATTTACCTTCCTTCCACCAACAACTAGGAAATCTGATAAAATATATGAAATAACTATTTTCAGACATTAGACAATAGGTAACTCAGGATTCTCAACCCTGAAAGAAGAGAAACAGATGAGACAGAAAATATTTCCTCAGCTTTCACCCTCAGCTTTCACTCTGAAGGTACATTCCCAGGCAGGGAAGAAATCCCAGGCAGAGTCCAGGGCTTTCACTGAGTCACAGTGACAGAAATCAGAGTCTGGAAAGGCTTCCATGGCTAGAGTTTATAGGGCAGAGTTTCAGAAAAAGGAAGCTCCATAGACAATGCACTCTGAGGAGCACGTGAAAATTTACTAAATACTAAGACATGCATGACTAGGGGAAATTCTAACACACCAGAAAGAGAGTGACTGGAAAACTATGAACCAAACAATTCACAGGGCTCACAATGAACTAAGAGCCATCAAGTTCTCACTGGTCAGAGTGGGGAGTTCTTGTTGTCACTCAGGCATTCGATCAAGAACCCAGTGGGTCATGCCCTAAGAGTAAGGCTAAAGAACACTTGGAGAAAAGACTACTCCAGACCTACCTTAAGAAGTTTAAAAATAGGGGCACCTGGGTGGCTCAGTGGGTTAAAGCCTCTGCTTTAGGCTCAGGTCATGATCCCAGGGTCCTGGGATCAAGCCCCACATCGGGCTCTCTGCTCTGCGGAGAGCCTGCTTCCTCCTCTCTCTCCCTGCCTGCCTCTCTTGCCTACTTGTAATCTCTGTCTGTCAAATAAATAAATATTTTTTTTAAAAAAGTTTAAAAATAGGCCTTGAAAGGATCACACTGAACCAAAGTTAACTTAGTTGTCTCCCAGAACATCATCCAACATTCTTCAAAGAAAACAGTATCTAAACAAAACAATGTAACATTCAAAGTATCTAGCATACATTCAAAATTACCCAGTATCCCAACACACAGAAAAATATGAACAAAAATCCAATGAAAGATCAGTAAGTGGAAGTAGAAATAAGAGAATTAGCAGGTAAGAACAATAACCATTATCCAAGTATTGAAAGGAAAACATAAGCACTGAGAGGAGAAATGGAAGATTTTTTCAATTGAGCCTCTAGAAATTAAAAAGACAAGTTCTGAAGTGAAATAGTCACTGACTAGGACTAAGAGCATATTAGACATTGAAAAAGAAAAGATTGGTGAACTAGAAGACATGTTAATTCTAACTATTCAAATTAAAGAGGGAAAAAAGTGAAAAGAAAATTAACAGAGCCTCAGTGATGCACAAATCTAAGAAATTCAGCAAACCTCTAGCAGGAAAAACCAAAAGTGTACCACACCAAGGCACAATAGAATAGAATTTCTGAAACCACTCAGAAAAAGAAAATCTCAAAAGGATCCAGAGAAAAAGGACATAGTAAGTAGAGAGATAAGAGTGCCAGACTTTTCCAGGGGTACCTGGGTGGCTCAGAAAGTTAAATATCTACCTTCATCTCAGGTCATGATCCTGGGTTCCTGGGTTCGAGCCCCACATTGGGCTCCTTGCTTAGCAGGGAGCCTCTTCTCCCTCTCCCTCTGCCCTTCCCCCACTGCACACTTGCGCTTGCTCTGTTTCTCTCTCTCTCTCACCCTCTCTCAAATAAATAAAATCTTTAGGAAAAAACAAACAAACTATGAAAGCCAGAATATAAAGTACTATACGATGAAACTGTCAACCCATATGTGGGAAAAATAGCTTTCAAAAAAATGAAAGTAAATGAAGGCTTTCCCAGACAAACAAAAAGTGAGAGAATTCACCACTAGCAATCATTCATTACAAGAAAAATTCTAAAAATGCTTCAGGTAGAAGGAAAATGATATGAGTTAGTGATGTAACTATATGCAGATGAATGAAAAGTATTAAATGGTAAATACAAAGGTATATAGAGAGACCTTTTTCTTATTTTTATTGCTCTTAAAAGATAACTTCATAGCAAAAATAATAACAATGTATTATGTTTTGTTTTGTTTTGTTTTTAGAGAGGGGGATGGGCAGAGGGAGAGAGAGAATTCAAAGTAGGTTCCACACCAGTGTGGAGTGTGACACAAGGCTCAATCTTACAACCCTGAGATCAGGACTTGAACTGAAACCAAGAGTTGGATGCTCAGTTGACTGAGCTACCAAGGCACCCCTGTATTGTGGTATTTATAAAATATGTAGAGGTAAAATGAATGCCAAAATAACACAAAGGATGCGAGGGAGTACACAGAAGTATAATACAAGATTCTTACATCATACACAAAGGAATAGACAGATGAGTGGAGTAGAAGAGTGTCCAAACACAAACTCACAATTTTAGAGACAATTAATTCTCAATCAAAGTGCTAAGATAATTCAATGGAGAAAATATAGTTTCTTCAACAAATGGTGGTGGAATGACTAGAATCCATACTACAAAAACAAAACAAACAACCCTCAGCCCTTATGTCTTGCCATATACAAATATAACTTGAAATGGATCACAGAATTTAAGGGCCTAAAACAAAGACTTCTGAAGGTAAACTGAGGAGAAAATCTTTATGAACTTGAAGTAGGCCAAGATTTCCTAGAAAGAAGGTAAAAGACATGAATCTTAAAAGAAAAAAATTGATAGGCTGGAATTCATCAAATTTTTAAAGTTTTGTCCTTTAAAGATAACTTTAAGAAAACAAAGAGGCAAGCCACAGACTGGGAGAAATACAATATAACCAAAGACTTATATGAGAATACACGAAGAAGTCTTATAGTCAATAATCAGAAGACAACTCAGTTAAAAATTGGGTCAAGGGGCGCCTGGGTGACTCAGTCAGTTAAGCGTCTGCCTTTGGCTCAGGTCATGACCCCAGGACCCTAGGATAGAGCCCACTTTGGGCTTCTTGTTCAGCAGAGAGTAGGCTTCTCCCTCTCCCTCTCCCCACCCACCCCTGCTCATGTTTTCTCTCATGCTCTCTCTGTCAAATAAATAAATAATAAATTCTTTTTAAAAAATGGGTCAAGGGAAGCCTGGGCAGCTCAGTCGGTTAAGCATCTGCCTTTGGCTCAAGTCATGACCCCAGGGTCCTGGGTTCCAGTCTTGCATTGGGCTCCTTGTTCAGCAGGGAGCCTGCTTCTCCCTGTACCTACTGCTCCCCCAGCTTGTGCTCTCTCTCTCTCTGACAAATAAATAAATAAAATCTTTAAAAATACTAATAAAAAATTAAAACGGGTCAAAAATTTGGAATAGATGCTTCACGCTTTATAAGACACTAAAAGGACTAGAAAGCACATGAAACAATGCACATCATTAGTTATCAGTGAATTGCAAATAAAACCACAATGAGATATCACTACACATCCACTAAAATGGCTAAAATGCAAAACACTGACCATATCAGGTTAGCTAACAGGGATGTTGAGCAACTAGTACTTTCATACATTGCTGATGGAAATGTAAATTAGTACAATCACTCCTGGAAAACAGTCTGACAATTTCTTTTTGAACATATACTTACCATACAACCATGAAATTTCATTCTAGGCATTCTAGGCATTCACCCCAGAGCAATGAAAACATATGCCCCCAAATTTGTCCATAGCAGCTTTTTAAATACAGCCCCAAACTGGAAACAAGCCAAATGTCACTAGCAGGTGAATAAATACATTGTGATACATCCATAAAATGAAATACTATGCAAAAATAGTAAAATGTGTCAAACTACTAATACAAAAAGCAATAGGGAAAAATCTCAAAATCATTAAAGTAGGTAGAAGAAGACAGACAAAAAAGTCTACACGTATGACTTCACGGATATGAAACTCTAAAAAAGAGAAATCCAGGCTACTGGAATAAAAAGATTAGTGGGTACTTAGGGACTATGGTAGGGGCTGAGAATGGACTGGAAAGGAGCACAAGGGCAGGGCGATAGAACTGTTCTATATCTAGACTATGGTAGCAAATATATGGACATATAATGTGATTATATACTTTGTTAAAATGCAAGTTTAAAGGTGTATATTTTACACTAATAATGAAGCAGCAGAAAGAGGAAATTAAGAAAACAACCCCATTTATAATTGTACCAAAAAGAACAAAATACCTAGGAATAAACTTAACCAAGGAGGTAAAAGATCTATACTCTGAAAAGTATAAAATTCTAAAGAAAGAAATTGAAGACAATACAAACAAATGGAAAAATATTCCATGCTTATGACTTGGAAGAACAAATATGATAAAAATGTCCTTACTACCCAAAGCAGTCCACACATTTAATGCAATCTTTATCAAAATACCACTAGCATTTTTCACAGAACTAGAACAAACAGTCCTAAAATGTGACAGAAGCACAGAAGAACCTGAATAGCCAAATCTTGAAAAAGAAAAACAAAGCTAGAAGTATCACAACTGCAGATTTCAAATTATACTATGAAGCTGCAGTCATCAAAAAAGTATGGTAGTTGCACAAAAATAGACATACAGATCAACAGAACAGAATGCAGAGCCCAGAAATAAACCCATGATTAAATGGTCAATTCATCTTCAACAAGGGTGCAAGAATATGCAATGGGAAAGAAGCAATCTCTTCAACAAATGGTGTTGGGAAAACTGAACCATACAGCATATACCAAAATAAATTCAAAATGGATTAAAGACCTAAGTATGAGACCTGAAATCATAAAAATCCTAGAAGAGAGCACAGGCAGTAATTTCTCTGGAACTGGCTGTAATAACTTTTCTCTAGATAGGTCTCCTGAGGCAAGGGAAATAAAAGCAAAAATAAACTACTGGGACTATATAAAAATAAAAAGCTTCTGTGCAGCAAAGGAAAGAATCAATAAAACTAAAAGGCAAAATACTGAATGGGTGAAGATATTTGCAAATGGCATATCTGATAAAGGGTTAGTAACAAAAATACATAAAGAAGTTCTAAAACTCAACACTCAAAAAAAAAAAAAAAACCAAAAACCAAATAATCCAATTAAAATGGGCATAGGACATGGACAGACATTTATCCAAAGAAGACATCCAGATGGCCGACAGACACATGAAAAGATGCTTAACATCTCTCATCATCAGGGAAATACAAACCAAAACTACAATGAGATACCACCTCACACCGGTCTGAATGGCTTAACCCAACACCACAAGAAACAACCGGTGTTGGTCAGGATGTAGAGAAAAAGGAACCCTCTTGCTTTGCTGGTGGGAAAGCAAACTGGTGCAGCCATTGTGAAAAACTATATGGAGGTTCCTCAAAAAGTTAAAAATAGGGACTCCTGGGTGGCTCAGTTGGTTAAGCGGCTGCCTTCGGCTCAGGTCATGATCCCAGCGTCCTGGGATCGAGTCCCACATCGGGTTCCTTGCTCAGCAGGGAGCCTGCTTCTCCCTCTGCCTCTGGCTGCCTGTGCTCTCTCTCTCTCTGACAAATAAATAAAATCTTAAAAAAAAAAAAAGTTAAAAATAGAACTAGCCTATGATCCAGCAATTGCACTACTGAAGATTTACCAAAAGGATACAAAAACACTAATTCAAAGTGATACATGCACCCCCTTTGTTTATAGTAGCATTATTTACAACAGCAAAATTATGGAAGCGCCCAAATGTCCATCCACTGATCAATGGATAAAGAAAATGTGGTGTGGGGCGCCTGCGTGGCTCAGTGGGTTAAAGCCTCTGCCTTCGGCTCAGGTCATGATCCCAGGGTCCTGGGATCAAGCCCAGCATTGGGCTCTCTGCTCAGAGGGGAGCCTGCTTCCTCCTCTCCGCTTGCTTCTCTGCCTACTTGTGATCTCCGTCTGTCAAATAAATAAATAATCTAAAAAAAAAAAAAAGAAAATGTGGTGTGTGCGTGTATAAATATAATGGCATATTATTCAGCCATAAAAAAATGAAATCTTACCATCTGCACCGACATGGATGGAGCTGAAGAGTATTATGCCAAGTGAAGTAAGTCAGAGAAAGGCAAATACCATATGATTTCATTCATATGTGGAATTAAAAAAAAACAAAAACAAAAACAAATGAGCAAAGGAAAAAAGAGAGAAAGAAACAAACCAAGAAACACTCTTAACTACAGAGAACAAACTGGTGGTTCCCAGAGGGAAGGTGGGTGGAGGGATGGGTGAAACAGGTGATGGGGATTCAGGAGGGCACTTGCACTTGTGATGAGCACTGGCTGATGTGTAGAATTGTTAAACCACTATATTGTACACCTGAAAGAAAGATAATACTGTGTGTTAACCACACTGGAATTAAAATAAAAAAATTTAAGGTATATATTTAATTGTATATAAATAATATCTCAATACAGGTTTATTTTCTTAATTTGCAGCATTTGCCTGATGTTATGACACTGAAATGTGTCCTCTAAAATTCTTAGGTTGAATCCTTAACCTCCAATGTGACTATATTTGGAGATAGGATCTTTAGGGAGATAATTAAGGTTAAATGTGACCATAAGGGCCAATAGGACAGATGTCCTTATAAAAAGAGGAAGATTCCGCTGAGTTCTCCACAAACACACAGAGAAGACTCCATGTGAGGACACTGTGAGAAGGCAGCCATCCACAGGCCATGAAAAGAGGTCTCACAGAAAGCAGTCCTCAAGGCACCTTGATCTTGGGCTTCTAGCTTTCAGAATAGTGAGAAAAGTGATAGCTATGTTTCAGCCACCCAGCCCGCTATATTTTCTTATGGCAGCCTGAGCACAGTGACACTCCTGAGCGTCAAGCCCAAGACAATAATAAACTCATCATTCCTTACTAACCATATTATTCTTGGGCCTATTGTATCTTTCGCCCACTGGAGCTTTTCTAGAATACATATTGAGAGATCAGCAGTTGTTTTAATTCCATAAAAGGTCTTCACCAATAGGTGGCCAACATTTCCGATAGCTGGTTTACATGTTAGCCCCCAAGTGATGATGGGAACACAACTTTTAGGCCCATAAGAGCAAAAACTGAAACAAGACAGACATTTTGGGGGTCAAGCAAGTGGAGGAAGAAGGTAGCAGCTTCTCAGTCACATCCCAGTTGTGTGTCAGATTTGATATTACTGAAAGCATTGCTTTCTCTTGACTTTTCATTGAGTCTCACTGGGCACCGGCACCAAAACCATGTATTATGGGCTTTTCTCTCTACCATCTCATTTATTAGATGAATTTCTGCAACCAATGATTCCATTGGTTCTCATCTCTCCACTAATTATGGTTCAGTTATCAAGAGCAGTAATTTTTAGCTGTCAAACTATGATGCATCCTTCTCCTTTAAAACTGCCTTAGGGGAATTCAAATCTGGTTATAAAGAAAGGCTTCTAAGGGGAGGTAAACCTTTATTCTGACCTTGGCTTATTGAGAAGAGCTGTCATAGTCAATGTCTGGCCTTGTATCTCCCTTGAAAGGTTTCTCTTCCAGGAAAGCCAGGGGGCAAGAACTAAGCTAGACCTCGGTCACTCCCAATATCAGCCCTGATCGTCAGATTTGATTCATGAAGAATTCATTTGAGTACAAAAGGACAGGGGCCAGGTGGCAAGGACCAAAGACAAGACAAAAACTGACACTATGGGGCACCTGGCTGGCTCGGTCATTGAACGTCTGCCTTCAGCTTAGGTCATGATCCTGGGGTCCTGGAATCGAGCCCTGCGTCAGGCTCCCTGCTTGGTGGGAAGCCTGCTTCTCCCTCTCCCACTTCCCCCTGCTTGGTGTTCCCTCTCTTGCTGTATCTCTCGGTCAAATAAATAAACAAAAATCTTTAAAAAAAAAAAAAAAGATTAAAAAAAACAAACAAACCTGACACCATGTTAGTGCTGCGAGGAGTCTGAGATACATTCTAAAGTTATCCTAGAGTCTTTCTCACCCCATGTCCCATCTGTCTACAAATCTGGTTAATTCCATTTAACCTTAAACCAGAATCTGACCATCATTCACCATCTTCACTGCTATCACATTGGTCTCGGCCAGCCCATCTCTCACCTGGAGGTGTGATGCCTCCCAGCAGATGCCCTAGCTTCATCTTGACTGCCTTCAGGCTCTTCTCAGCATGGCTGCGGCAATGGTGACCTGCCCACACCTGAAGTCAGATTCCATCACACCCATCTCACTAGGTCTTTAGAGGAGACAAGGCCCTCAGCTGTCAAGCCTCCATGACCTCCCAACATCAGTCTCACTGTCCTCCCCTTACTCATGTGCTCCTGGCCACACAGCCTCCTTTCTGCACCGTGACCTTTTGGACATGTGGGGCCTTTGCTTCAGCTATTCCTCCTGCTTGGAAAGTACTTTACAGCCAGCTACATGGTTCATTCCCTACTTCCTTCAGGCCTCGGCTCAAATGTTCCCTTTCCCAGGGAGGCCTTCTCTGACCACCCAATTTACTAAATAAACATTCCCCATCCCATCCTGGGGAGTCCTGAATGCCCTTCAGGACTCCCCTTCCTGCTTTATCTTTCTCCCTATCTTTCCCTAGTTTCTCCCTAGCTCTCTCTCTCCCAGGTGCATATGGCCAGCTGACCTTCTTTCTAATTTTCCTTCTTTACCCTCTCCCTACAGATGAGAAGGTACAGAGAAGAAGTGACCATCCTCGCAGTCTGCGCCCTCCTGATGATGCTCACAGCTCTTACCAACCTCCCAAGCTTGCATGGACAGAGACAAAGAAAAGGCCTGCCGACCAAGCATGTGCCCCTAAACATAGGGCTTAGGGAAGGACCAGGAAGGCCAGTTCCCCCCAGGCCAGGGTTGGAGGCCATCTAGGTATGAAAAGCAGGCAGGGACCCATGATGCGGTGGTCTCTGAGCTCTGTCCCTTCCTCCCTCCTCCTGATTGCTACACTCTCCACCAGGGCTTCTCACCAGTGGACTGACCAACCTGGTACAGCATGACAAGATATTCTCTCAGCCCTCAGGCCCCCTATGCAGGGTCTTGAGCAACCCCAGAGTCTCACCCACTGACTCTAGCATCTCACACCACTGCTATGGTCCTCTGTGTATTGTGATGCCCCAGGATTGGGATACACTGCTTTAGACCCTCTACTCCTTCCACCATCTTCTCCCACCTTCTTGCTTATTTTACTCTTGTGCAGTTCCTAAAGCCACAGGATCTTTTCTGCTGCTGCAGAGACCAGTGGGTGAGCTATAGCCTTTCAGACTGAATTTATTCCCACCAGGAGTGATGGCACATTGAGAACTCCAGTGTGTGCCATATTAAAAGATGGTAAATGCTCTTCCTTAAAGAGGAAAGCCTGCTCTCTGATGGTGAAAATACTTCGGTGGCCATTGTCCCTCTGAAAATGCTATTCTGGGGTAAAGCTAGGTTCTTCCTCTTTGAAACATGAAAATGTATGTTGCAGAAAAATGCTCTTCAGGCAGAAATGATGTCCAACGGGCCCTTTGACAAAGCTGCTCGTAGTAAACTGTTTGTAGATATTATGTATCTCAATCTTGTAAATATCATTCCATCATCAGCCAGGACAGGATCTAGAACTCCTCAACCTTCCAAAACACTCTTGGGTTACTCAGAGGACTTTCTGTGCTGATTTTGAAACAGAGAGTAATGAAAGCTACCTAAGGAATTTAATTTCCTCTTTATATTCCAGTCCACTGCAAGGAAGATGGTGTTGAACTTTCTTTTAAAAATCACTAAGAGGGGGACGCCTGGGTGGCTCAGTGGGTTAAGCCTCTGCCTTCGGCTCAGGTCATGATCTCAGGGTCCTGGGATCGAATCCCACAACCGGCTCTCTGCTCAGCAGGGAGCCTGCTTCCCCCTCTCTCTCTGCCTGCTTCTCTGCCTACTTGTGGTCTCTCTGTCAAATGAATAAATAAAAATCTTTAAAAAAAAAATCACTAAGAGGAACTAGAAAACAGATCCTAAAAACCTAGAGAAATCACTTGTTTTTCTATTGTTTAATCAGCCATGGCTAATTGTACAGATATACAATTGTAAAGAATGCACGAGGTGTGTTAGTACACTTATTAGGTCACTTTCCTCACAATGTCCCAACCTCTTTCTTAGTAATATTCTCTATAGATCTCATCCAGGAGGAGTAATATTGACACTGGAGAATACTGTCTGGCCATGTGTGTTAGATCATTGCATTTTCATCCACTTGCATCTCAGTTTAATTTTCTTAGTCATTTAGAAACTGATTCAAAGATCAAAACCTGGAGGTACTCTGGTAAGGCAAGCAAATCAGGTAAGCCCCAATACTTTTTAAAGATATGTTTTTATTTTTACTTATTTGAGATAGAGAGTGAGGGAACACAAGTATGGGGCAGAGGGAGAGGAAGAAGCAGGCTCCCCACCAAGCAGGGAGGCCAATGCAGGGCTCGAGCCCAGGACCCTGAGGTCATGACTTGAGCTGAAGCCATCCAGATACCCCTAAGCCACAACGTTTAAGTAGGTCCTCACTCTCACATGCTGACCCTGCACTTGGAGGCCTCCTTAAATTTTGCATCTTAGCCTCCTCACTCCTAAGGAGGCATGCACACTCTGGGTCACGTAAGAGATCTATGTCACCAGTCTGGATGCTGGGGTCAGATAACACCTGGGTCAGGGGTATGCACCTTTTGCAGGTAAGGGACCTAGATACCGGTCTCTTCTTTGTCACTTCTGCCACATTTCTCCAAACTAAGACACCACTGATTACACAAAACACCATCACTTTGTGTACCACTAAGAAAAACATGCAGCCCATTAAACTATGACTTAACGGTCTAATGCCAGCCCTGTAAGAGGCACAAACTGGTCCCACTAGCCACTCACAGCTCTGAATTTTCTCACCTATACTGATGAATTAGGCAATTTCTCCTGCCTTCAGTTTAGTTACTTGCCATGTGATAGGTAATCCTTCTGCATGCATCTCAATAACAAAGCATAAATCTAGCTTTATGTACTTGTGGTTATCTTTTCTTTATCCAACACCCTTGGCTGCTACTTTGCAAAAACAAACGAAACAAAGCTGAAATTGCATCATCCTCCAATGACAAATATTTGTTCTATCAATATCAAATTTATGCCCCATTCTCTATTTCCTTGACTCTCTGTGTAACTGTGTAAACAGTAACTTTTTTGTTTCGGTGCTGAATCACCGCGTAACCTTTTTGAAGTCATCTTAATCAGCAATTAAATTCAATCCATGGGTTAACAGCAGTGAGCCCAAGTCCACTGAAAAGCTGAAAATATCAAAAGTGAAAACTGAGTAAATACATCCCCTGGGGATGGCAACTACTGCCTGAGGGCGGGGGGTGGGGGGTCGACAACTTATAAGGTGCTGTGCCCTCCCTTTCCCTTGCCCCACCCTGGGGAAATGGAGGTCACAGATTTAGACTGGTAATCGACACACTCCGGGCTTTAATCCAACACTGCCATTACTTGGTTTTAGGGTAGGAAGCACAACGGGAAACACAACACGGCAGTGTCTGAGGTCTCCCAGGAAGGCCAGGGGCTACTCACGATGCAGAGTCTTGACCTCCCCACGCCACATGGTGGATGCACACCGCGGCTAGGGATGAGGTGCCTGCCCCCCGCCGGCCCAGAAAAGCCACTGCCCTGGTTTCCCACGGGCTTGTCTATTGCTCCAGGACTGCAGGCCCAGGGCCCCATGACAGCTCCAAGCTCTCCTACTCCTGGGACAGGCCCAGGAATCTAGAGTTTCCCAGTAATCAAGACAGATCATCCAGCCCAGGTGTAGGGCAATCCGCACTTAATCTGAACTCCTTATATTTCCAAGCGGCAGATGCCCTCAGAAGGAAAGCCAGCAGCCGTCCTTCCCGGCCCTTTAGCAGAAAAAGGTTCCAGGCCTAACTCTCAGGCCCCACCGACTGAAAACACACCCTGATTCTGGGAGCATTAGAATGGGACAGGGAACATCTCAGAAAAACTGAAGTGCTTCTTTTACATCCTGCTTTAACTGCCAGCCCTAGCTGCCTCAACTGAAATGGGGAGGATAATTTAAAGGGCTACTTAAAGGAATGGTCTCTCGTGCTCCTTTTGGGATCACAGATCTCGCTGTGAACCTATGACCTAAATATGTGTGCGCTTTGGGAGTTTTCAAGTAGTCACGTGATTACTTTCCTCTGAAGGTACACATGCCTCCCAGCCCACTGGGAAGCCCTGGGAGGTCAAGCTGCAGGCCCTCTGGGTGGTCTGTGCCCCTGGGGAGCGTTCTGGGACACAGCACATTATGCCTGGACAGCTCCAAGAGCTTCCGAAGCTGCAAATAATCAAGGTCATCACTTTGATCCCCTGGTGTACGCCAAGCGCTCTCTATATATTATCTCATTTCATTGGCACCCTAACATTTAAGTGCTGCTCTTCCCATTTTACAGATGAGGAAACATTGCTGGTAAGGAGCAGGGCGGGGATTAGAGCTCAGGCGCCTGCTTCAGGATTCATGTAACCACCACGCTCATCACCTCTCCTACAGTCTCTGTCTCGAGTTAAAGGAAAGGTTACTTGATGCAAGTAATAACACTGGGCCACTTTAAAACCATACTCAGGGAATTCAGAAAAATAACACTTTTTGTTGGTCAGTAGCTGAGGATGAGATGTGAAGAGAGAGATGGCTCTGTGATGGGGCTTCAGAAACACTCCGGCCTCCTCAAATAAAAACTGGGAGACTACACCTCAGTATGTGCCACATAATGACAGCAATGATGGATTCTGGGCTGAACTGCGCCCCTTCCCCCAAATTCATATGTTGAATTCCTAGTGCTCCTCCCCCACCTCAGAATATAACTATATCTGAATAGGGCCTTTCAAGAGGTCAGGAACATTCAACTCATGAGGGTGGATTCCAACCCAGGACTGTTGCCTTTATAAAAAAAGAGTTTGTGTGCTGCGGTGGCTGGGGGCGGGAGGGGGGGGCGGGGGGGGCAGGAGGTGCACCTGGGTGGCTCAACCAGTTAAGTATCAGACTATTTCGGTTCAGGTCAGGATCTCAGGGTCAGTGGATCAAGCCCTGGGTGGGGCTCTACTCTCAGTGGGAGTCTGCTTGAGATTCTCTCCTTCCTTTTCCCTCTGCCCTTTCCCTGCACCTACTCTCCTGCATGGGCTCGCTTTCTCTCCCCCCTCCCTCGAATAAATAAATCTTTTTTAAAAATTTGTTTTAGGGCGCCTGGGTGGCTCAGTGGGTTAAGGCTTCTGCCTTCGGCTCAGGTCATGATCCCAGGGTCCTGGGATAGAGCCCCGCTTTGGGCTCTCTGCACAGTGGGAAGCCTGCTTCCCCCCGCCCCCTCCTGTCTGCCTCTCTGCGTACTTGTGATCTCTGTCAAGTAAATAAAATCTTTTTAAAAAATTTTGTTTTAAAGAGATTATAACAGACACACAGAGAGATCACATGAAGATGCAGGGGAAAGATGGTGAAGGGCAGCAGAATGTGCTACCCCAAAATATGCCTCTTTAGCATAAGGATTATCCTGAACTGATTATTTTTTAAGGAACTGCAGACACAAAAGAAGCTCTGAAAACAGGGTAGCAGCTTACCTTTTGTAAGAGAAATTTACATTCGAAAGGGATCTTGTACCAGGAAGGGAGCTATTACCAGAGATGACTCCCCTGAGAGACTTATCTGCAGGGCAGGGCAACCCTGGTTTACCAAACATTCACTTTTCTCACCTTCCCTTGAATTGCCTTTTCCCCCTGGAAACCCCAGACCCCTTTCCCTTAGATCTGGATGATATATAAGCTACGATGATGTGGCCGCCTTTTGACAGGTCTCATTATCTTTGTGGGACTCCAGAAAGTGCCATGTAATTACGTGTACGTTATTAAAATTTGTTTTTCTGCTGTAGATCTGTTTTTTTGTTTTGTTTTAATTTTTATTTCAGGGCACAGGGTATCAGCCAAGAACCTAGAAGGATGGAGGGAAAATTATGTTTCCTCCTCTATGGTGGCCATGTGCAAGCCAAGGAGAGAGACCCTCAGAAGAAATCAAACCCACTGACGTCTTGATCTAGGACTTCTGGCCTCCAGAACTGTAAGATAAATTTCTGTTGTTTAAGCCCCCCAGCCCGTGGTACTTTGTCACAAAAGCCCTAGCAGACGAATACACAATGCTATGTATTTACCACACCATTTCCTCTTTCTGGATGTAGGAAAACATTTTCTACCCTCCCTGCATTGGGGTGAGGTCCTTGTGACTAGTTGTGTGTGACCAAAGGACCATAAATAAAAGAAATCCACTTCGTTCCTCAGCTGAGGCACTTAAAGGCGGGTGGTATTTGCCCATGGTCTCCTTCTCTCCTCCTCCACCACTGCCATGGGACCAGGGAGACAGTATGCTCTAGATAATGGAGTTACAAGATGGCAGAGCTCCTGTCAGCCTGGCTCCCTCAGTGACTGTGTGGGGCAGGGCACTCTGTTAACCCGCTTTGGACTTTTAATATGAGAAATAAACTTTTTTTTTTTTTTTTAAGCCACTGAGGTTTCAGGGGTAATCTGTGACTGCAGCATAGACTAGCCTCTCCTCACACCTTTGAAAAGATGGACTACCAAAAACCTATTTCAGGACTTCACATGCCATTGGGTGAAACCATATTAAATTTCCGGTTTTGCAGGTAAAATGCTCACATAGGAACAATTTCATTTGTTCATCCTCTAAGTGTATATATTTGCAGAACCAACCTTAGAACCAATAGGTTCGACCACCTCCAGCTGACAGATGATACATGTGAGACCCATTCAGATTCCTGGTTTGGCAAAAGCCCAGAAACATGTTAGCGGAGGAACTGGACTCCAAACCAAAAATTATATTTCTTTGTGTGACAACAAGTTGGCAATATCCACCAAAGAGTACATATCAGGGGGTGCCTGGGTGGCTCAGTGGGTTAAAGCCTCTGCCTTCGGCTCAGGTCATGGTCTCAGGGTCCTGGGATTGGGCCCCATCAGGCCGCTCAGCAGGAAGCCTGCTTCCCCCTCTCTCTCTGCCTGCCTCTCTGCCTACTTGTGATCTCTGTCAGATAAATAAATAAATAAAATCTTTAAAAATAAAAAAATAAAGAATATATATCAAATGGTAACCATGCTGTTTCACTTAGCAACTTGACCCCTAGGATTAATCGACCAGAAAGAGCTGAACAGATGTGCAGAAATATAGAAATAAGAAGATACACTATGCTAGCACTATATATGATTGTGAAAATTCAGAAATAATAGAAGTGCCTACTTAAAGGGATTGGTTAAATTATGGTTCATCATCTGCACTCAAATCTACATAGTTAAAAAAAAAAAAAAGAGTTCAACTTTTTTGTCCACATGAAAAGACACCTACGTCATATTTACCGGAGCACAATGATAAAAAGCAGAAAAAGAAAATTAGCAATCATGAGAGATTTCTTAATCTCCATGCACTGACGTGTATCAAGTACCTGACATCTGGTAGACACTTTTTGCCCTCCCAACCCTCTCCTGCATTTTGCTTGAATTGTCATAAATAAACCTAAGTAGGTGATCCAACTCTACTACCTACCAGCTGTGTGATATCAGGCCAGAAACTTTCACCGCTCTCACACCTATAAAACTGAAATAATAGCATTTCCTTCAGAAGGTGTTATAGTATTACATTAGACTATGTACATAAGGTGCTTAGAAAGATGCTTGGTGCATAATAAGTGCTTACTAGACAGTCACCATTATGGTGATGGTAATGATAATGATACTCATCTCTGGAACCGGGAGAAACAAGCTTTCTTGCAGTTTGTGTTGCATTTACTTCTGCCTTTTCTCTCTTTAAAAAAAAAAAAAATTATCTAGGAAGAAAACATAATAAATCATTCCGCTTATTTCTCTTCCTGAAATTAAAAAGACAATGCTTTTTAAAGCAGTGCTTATCCCAATAAACTCAGCAATGTTAGGTATTCCATTACCAAACCGATACACTCCTTCTATGGGGAGTTAACAATAATGGAGTCATTCCCAGGAAAACAGAGTGTTTATCAGGGAAAACCTAAAGTAGCCCCACTAGATGTACAGCACACTTGCCCTCTTCTGCCGAGGGATTAGCCTGGGGCTTCTCCTCTACTGATTTCTGTAACACTGTACTTATGGCAAGGATCTTTCAAAACCACAGAAGGAACCTTTTATGTAACTTAAACAGGACTTTCTATTTGAGGTCCTACCAGTGCATTTGAAGTATTAATTCAACCAACCAGGCTTATTTCCCAGACCGTAAGCCTGAAAGATTTGTGTGGCTCTAGAAACAGGCTGGAATTAAAACTCAATGTACCCACCGTTCTGATCCAGTATCTCTTCCGTCCATGGATGCTCTGTGGAACCAAGTAAAATGCAGAATGCAAGGAACTAGTGAGCATTTGTAGGCTATCTAAGCTTGGCAAATTGCTGCTACAGTGGACCCAAGAATTAAAGGTTTTTTGGAGGCTTTTGTAGCAGCTGAGTCCCAACCTTTGTGTGGCTTGCCCAAAAGTTTCACAGCTGGGCAATGAAACAGCTAGGGCTGGAGCCCAAGGACTGGCTTCCCAGGGAATGCACTTTCCACTGCTGCTGGATTATCATTCTTCCGTTTTTGCTTCTTGGACAACCAAGCAAAGTTAAAATAGCTCGTTCAAGGTCAGAGGGGCAGTCAAGCACAACTGGCAATGCCAGCCCTCAGATTATAAAATCCTAAAGGGAAGGTCCTCTTACCTCACCTATCCCCACCAACACGGTGTAAATGTTTTTGTTGATTGTCTCCCAACACAGTTTAGAGGAAGTTTCTCTTCTAGGTCAGTACTAGGTGTGTAAACACGTGTGACACGTATCTGTTACCAGCTGAGTAGGCACACGCGCCCCCTCACCCCCCCCCCGCCCCCCCCCCCCCCGCTCCGCGCCCCGACCTGGCGGCTGGCAAAAGTTGCTATTGCACTGCGATGGTCGTGCACCCCAGCAACTCGCCGCTCGCCCATTGTAACGATTCAGCGACCTTTCTTCCTGGGGTTGGCAACCTGGAGACTGCAAACTGGCCTCAAATTGAGCCGGAAGCAGAATGCATGACCAGGGCTAGTCTTGAGGATACAGAGGACCCTGTTGCACATTTAAGACCGCTAGCCAAGCCTCATCTTCGGCCACAGTCCGGGGACCCGCGAACTCCTTGATCCTGTAACTAAATGCACTCAGGTGACGCTCGGACGCCCAGCAGAACGCCCACAAGTTCAAAGCGGCAGCTGGCGGATGCAAGCTTCCTCCTTGGACGAAACGCCCCTCCCTGAACTGCAGACTGCTCTCACCGGCACCTTCCTATACCTCCACGGTGTGAGAGCCTTCTTGGCACCCGCGCTCCATCTGCCCCACAGGAGGCGGGTGGTTTAAACCTCACGCTCCGTCTGTGTGCCCAGCGAGCGCCGGGCGGGGAGCTGCGCGCGCGGGTGAGAGCGGGTCCCCGGGACGGTGGAGGCCCGGGTACGGAAGGGAGGGCACGCAGGCTTCCGACACCAGGACGCCCACCCTCGCTTTCCCTGTCCCCCGCCCCCCTGGCTGGGGCTGGCGGTGGTTTGCTTCCCGGAAGGTGGGTGGCTGAGGCAGGAAAGCAGGGGCACCGCGGCTGTGCAGAGAAGCGTGGGAAGCTCGGGGTGCAACAGGAGCGGGTGGACCCGGCCCGTCGCGGCACTAGCTCGGGGTGACGCCAGGGAGAGCGCCGCGGCTGCTGCGCAGGGACACGCACGAGCGGCCGGCTGCTGCTGGTGGGCGATTGTTAGCGTTCGGAATTGTCAGCCGGGCGGTTACACCAGGCACTCGAAGTGCTCCCCTCCTGGGAAGGAAGAAGGGAGTAGAGCACCAGGACACGCAGAGACCAAAGAGGGTGGGAGGAGAAGAAACATCCCTCCTCACCGCGCCGGTGTCCGAGAGGGGCTGTGGGGGACAGCTCTGGCCTGGTGCCTGCGCACCCAGCCCGCCCAGCCCGCTCGCCGCCGAGCCCGGGCGCCCGGGGGTTTGGAAAGGGGGTAGGAGGCGGCCTCGGACGGCTGCCGGGAGCGGTGCCCGCGGGACGTGCCGACCCTGCGTGAGGGGCTCACCTGGCGGGCATTCGGCCGGCAGCGCGTCTGCTCCATGCCGGCGGCGGGCACGCGGCTGCAGCACCCCGCGCCCACGGGAAGGGTCTGGTCGTTCCGAGGGACTCTGGCCCCGAGCCGGAGCCTCTTAGAGCCTTCACTCCCCAGGCACGTCCCGAGGCCGGCGGGTGCCTGGGTCCTAGCGCCCCTCCCGAGGTGTGGTGCCCCGACTCTGAGTCCGCTTAGCGCACCCCTAACTACTCGGCTCCCCGCAGGGCCTCTCCCCCTCCCTCGAGGGAAGTCGGGTCTCGCTAGAGCTGCTCAACCTGGTGCTGGTTGAGACTCGGGGATTGGGCACCCAGCTTTCTCCTCATCTTGCCCACCCTTCTTCACTCTCTTCTTGCATCTCCACCTCCCAGTAAACAGTGAAGGATCGGATTTATCTCATTCCTCAATTAAAATTCATGTTATTATTTTAAAGAGACTCTAAAGTCAGAGACATTAGTCATTATTAATACATACAGTATAGCATAGCATATAAAAGATCATTCGTCCTCAAAGTGAAGAACTTTTCTATTTATATGAATATGAAACCATGCCCTATTATGTATGTGTTGTGTGTGGTGGAGGGTAGGTAGGATTATCCCTCAGTCTTAATTAGTGCAGATAATCTACCAACTGTGAGTCAAGTTTGGATCAAGCCAAAGGTGCTGCCATCCTTCCTGCTCCCCCTGCTACCCTCCCCCATTTGAAGAGCTGGAATAAAAGGTCTGGACAGATACTACTATGAAGCTTGCAGACATTTTTAAAAAGTAATAAATTGTACCTACTTAAATCCCTCAGCTGTAAATAAGCCTGGCTTCTTAAACTTGTGATTATTATCACACCTGCCCCATACCTGGCTCCTGGGTGGAGGGATTTCTAACAAAGACCTAGAGAGCATTTGCAAAGACTTTTCCTTTCTCAGCTGCCCACAGGGCTGAGTCAGTCCAGTTAAAACCAAGATCAACAACACTAGTATTTTCCTACTGACTTTCTTATCCAGAGAGGCTAATGAGATTTCTAATGACAGAAAAGGAAAACAAGTAGCATGAAACTAGTCCATAGGACATGGAGAGAGACAAAGAGAAACATTATTATTTGGGTGTTAGCCATAATCTATAAAGGCCAATAGAAAGGTATGACAGCAATATGAATATAGTCTTTATAGTCTTTTTCTAAGGAGCCCAACGTTTTGCCTCAAAAGCATTCCTCTCTGTGTGCACAGACTCTAATATGGTCACCGATTATCCCCATCTCCTGGTGTTCATGCATTTATGGAACCCTGTGACTTGCTTCCTACCTGGAGCAAATGGTGACAGGATGTCACTTCAAAGATAATTTTTTAAAAAGATTTTATTTATTTATTTGACAGAGGGAGAGAGCAATCACACGTAGGCAGAGAGGCAGGCAGAGAGAGGGAGGGTAGCAGGCTCTCTGCTGAGCAGAGAGGCCGATGTGGGGCTCGATCCCAGGACCCTGAGATCAGGGCCCGAGCCGAAGGCAGAGGACCAATCCACTGAGCCACCCAGGCGCCCCCAGGATGTCACTTCAATGATTATGTTACATAGCCTTGCTAGGAGACTCTCTCTTGCCGGCTTTGATAAAGCAAAGAACCTCAATAAAGAAGTCCATGTGGCAAGGAACTGAGGGTGCCTCTGGCTAAGAGCCAGTAAGATACTGAGGCACTTAGTCCCACAGACGAAAAGGACCTAAGTCTTGCCAGCAACCAGGAGAGCTTGAAAGAGAACTCTTCCCGAGTCAGACCCTGAGATGAGACTACAGCCCCAGCTAACACAGAGGACCCAGTGAAGCCATGCTCAGACTTCAGTCTCACAGAAACTGAGGTAATGTGTGTTTTAAGCCACTAAATCGGTGGTAACATGTTACACACAATAGCAAAACTAATACACTTCCTCCTTCCACAGATGAAAAAGTGAGGCAAAAGGGGAGGTGAAAGGTAGAAGGGCTAACTAAGGTCATTTAAATTGGCAGCAAAATCCCCCATTATGTCATAATCGTAGCCTCTCCAGGCCCCATACGGACAAGGAAAAGCAAAACAGCAAAGACATCAGGAGGTGAAAGAGCAATTTCAGCCTGAGATTCCGAGGTGGTGGAGCAACAGAAGAACTTGAAGAAAGTCTGAGGCAAAAATAACCCCACAGGTAAAAAGATGCCTTGAAAAACTCAGGGCCAATTGACCCCAGCAAAAAAACAAAACCAAACCAAAAAAGCCACGTTTTCAGAAAGAAAAGCCAATAAATTAAAAGAAAAACAGGAAAGAGAAAACTAATAACAGAGAGACAATGAGGAAAAGCAAAGACACTAAATCCTCTGAATTTCCTTTCCAGTCATCTAGAAAAGCAAAGCAAAAGCCATACTTTCTCCTGTGACTGCGGGGATTTTCCAGGAGAGCTGCTCAAGAAGTCCTCACAGACTATCTGCACACAGCACGTGCCTGCGGCAGCCAGCGGGCTGTCTGCCGTTCCCAAGATATAGCATAAAATCAGATGGCATCTTGAAACTACTAGCCAGGGTTGGGAGGGCTAGCACCTATTTGCTAGACTTTAAGTGTCTTTTGATGCCTAAAGTTTTAAAGTGTTCTGTTCCACCCTGGGTGTAATACAGTTTAACTGAGCCCAGCACTTAAACCCACTGGACATTTCCTGTCACGTACCATGAAGGGTATTATAGAGTGGGGTATGACTTTCAAGGAGAGGAAGGGGAGGAAGAAAAGGAAAGAAGGTAAGAGAAGGAGAGGGAAAGGACAAGAGGCAGGAAGAGCAGGAAAGGGAACTGAAACAAAGGGAAGGAAAGAAAGAAGAAGGAGAAGAAAGGGGGCGGGGGGGGGGGGGGAGAAGAGAAGAAACCTGAGACACAGAGTTTCCAGTCTAGCATAGTGTACCATTTAGGGTCCTTCGAGCATGGCACTGGTCATTCTTTGAAGACTGAAGATGTTGATGTTGCTGACAAGCTGGTGCTTGTGTGATCGCCACAGTGTGAAAGCCCAGTACAAACAGGTGCTACCAGTGTTTGGTAACTTCTGGAGAAATTAAGTCCATGTTTTACCTTCCACGATCATCAATGTCCCTGGCAGCACATGTGTTAAACTCCTTCTGTAATTCTTCCAATGGTTGGCATGGCATTATCCTGCTCCCCCCATCCTTCTCCTGAACCAAGAGAATACACAGTCCATATCTGTCCTCCCGACAACGGACGAACAGACTCTGAGAGGCCACTTGGTGACGCCTGTGGCCTCCCTCACTCCATGAGTGGTTTCAGGATCCTAGCCACCCCAGGTTTTCCTAATCATATTGCAACCTCAGACAAAATCAACCAAAGCTACTCGGAGGAAACAAAACACACTTCCTACAGAATTCAAGTCCAGACATCCTCCAACCTGGATCCCGCCCTCAGGATGGCGCAAGACAAAGGAGAAAGGAGAAGCAAGTTATCACCTGGATGGGCATTAGCCCTGTGGCCTGGAATTACATATTTGTAAAGAATAAATGTGAACTGGGAAGCTCAGTGTTATCAATAAAATATCTCATAATTATTTATTAGTAGGAAGTCATAAGCATTAATGATGAGACACCCTTGCCTCCTTATCTGAGGAGAGGCCCCCATGTCTAGTGGCTGTCACACCTTCCTTTAAGCATTTCTGAGAGCTGAACCTCTCCCACTCTTCACTTATATCACTTATACTTATATCTTATACTTATACCACCGTCAACACATCTATCTGTCTATCAAGATATTTTGAATAGGGGCAAATTTGTTTAATTTTATAGTTGACCCTAGGACAACATAGCTTTGAACTACAGGGGTCAACTTACACATAGGTTTTTTTTCTACAGTACAGTATACTATAAGTGTATTTTCTCTTCCTTATTATTTTCTCAACAGTCTTTTCGCTAGCTTACTTTATTGTAAGAATACAGTATATAATACAAATAACCCACAAATTTTGTGTTAATGGACTGTTTGTGTTATCAGTAAGGCTTCTGGTCATTAGTAGCTAAGGTTTTAGGGAATCGAAAGTTTCAAGTGCATGTGTGACTGTGTAGAGGGAGGGAAGGGTGTCAGTGCCCCGAACCCCTGCACTCTTCAAGCATCAACTATATATTCATTCATCCATCCAAAGATCTTTTTGAGCAACTACTAATGTCAGGAATGGTTTTAGGTGCTGAGGATAGACTGTAAATAACATGAATCCATACTGTCATGATGCTTACATTCTAATGGAGGGAAGAGAGACAATTAAGAACAAAAGGAAAGCAAAATATTATCTTATGATCTGAAAAACTGAAGGGTAGGCCACTTTACTTTGGGAGGTCAGAGCAGGCTGCTCTAGGAAGGGACATTTGAACTGACACATGGTGTAACTCATGGGGCTGGGAATGCAAACATTGGGGGGAGGACCCTAGAGAGGGGAACAGCACATGCAAAATCTTCCTGGCAGGAAAGAGCTTGGTAAATTCAAGAAAGAGAGAGGAGGCTGGTGTGGCCAGGTGCAACAGGAAGCCTTGAGGTGGTTTTAAGCAGAGAAGAAACACAGAATGACTTTTGGAAAAGTCACTCTGGCCACTGTGTAAAGAATCCATCCTAGAGGATCAAGGGTGGATGCTGGTAGGACAGTAGGAGGCTGCTGGAGTGAGCTATGTGACAGATGGGGATGACCAGGGAGAAAGCAGGGCAGACCTCGATGCATTCATTTTGATTGTCTGGCTGACAGGACTTGTGATGAAGTGCATGTGGGGGGTGGAGTGGACAAGGATAGTCCCTAGGCTTCTGGCCTGGGCAGTTGGGTGGATGGAGGTGCCATTTACTGAGATAGGGAAGGGTGTGAGAGAAGCAGGAAAAGCACGGGTGGGGAAGCAACAACCCAGCCTTGGCCTCTTCAGTTCGAGTCTCTATTAGACTTCCAAGTGACCTTGCCAAGGAGGCAGATGGATCTTTGTGTCTCGAGCTCAGCAGAAAGGCCAGCACTAGAGTCATAACTTTGGGAATCATCAGTGTAAAGCTGCCACCAAAAGCCATGGGTTGGGTAAGGTCACCAAAGAAGGCCATGTAATCAGAAGGGAGAAGAAACCCATACTGTGGGCCTGCCAACTGTTACAGGTCAAGCAGAAAAGTAGATGCCAGCAAAGAGCCTCAGGAGCCATGGCCATATAACAGGATGAAAACCCACCAGAGAGAATGAAATTATTTAAACGAGTTATCCACTGATATAAAGAGCTAGAAAATGGAAAACTCCAGAATGATTTGACACAAGGAATAGACATAGAGATTGTACATTATAAAGATATATCTGGTTGTAGAGGAATGGATGGGTTGAGAAGCCAAAGAGGGATACAGAGATAATTAATAACAATCTAGAAGGAGCTGAGGAGAGCCTGAAGAAGAGCACTGGCCTTAGAAATGGAGGGGAGGGGAATAGGAAGGATACTTGGAGATGGAGTAGGGATTTGTAATGGATGCGCTATGAGTGGGCAACTCCTGGATGCAGTAGTTCCCACTAAGACAGGTGCCGCTAGGTGAAAGCAAGCACTCTCGGTGAGCAGTTTGAGTCTGTTGGGTCTGAGGTGTCCATGGAACACACGGGAAAGATGTCTAGTCAGTAAGAGGAAACAGGTCGCGGTGGTGGGAAGTATTTGGGTTGGAGCTAAAAATCCAGCCATCATCAATACACAGATATGAGAGGAAGCATGAGCAGGAGAGTTAAGGATCCAGCCTCAAAGGGTTTCCAGAGGTGAACACTGAGAGAATTGGACAAAGGAGACACCAGCAGATGGAAAGTAAGATAACCTGCCCTCCGACCAGAGGTTGATTCCAGCCTAAATTCTTCCAGGCAAGGACATCAGACCAACACCTTAAATGGAGTTACTCCCTAGCAGAAGTAGAGTTCTAACAGAAAATGAAAGTCAGCTCTGCATACACACACACACACTTATCCCAGCCAAACTTTCCAGGCCTGGAAGTTCTTTCTTCCTTTAAAAAATGAGAGGGGCACCTGGGTGGCTCAGTGGGTTAAAGCCTCTGCCTTCGGCTCAGGTCATGATCCCAGGGTCCTGGGATCAAGCCCCGCATCAGGCTCTCTGCTCAGTGGGGAGCCTGCTTCCTCCTCTCTCTCTGCCTGCCTCTCTGCCTACTTGTGATCTCTGTCTGTCAAATAAATAAATAAATAATCTTAAAAAAATAAAAAATAAAAATAAATAAAAAATGAGATGGAGGGACGCCTGTGTGGCTTAGCGGGTTAAGCCTCTGCCTTCGGCTCAGGTCATGGTCTCGGGGTTCTGGGATTGAGCCCCACATAGGGCTCTCTGCTCAGCAGGAAGCCTGCTCATCCCTCTCTCTCTGCCTGCCTCTCTGCCTACTTGTGATCTCTCTCTGTCAAATAAATAAATAAAATCTTAAAAAAAAAAAAAAGAGAGAGATGGAGAGAGGTAGTCATTTAAAAAAAAATACTTGTTTCCCAAATTTATCTAAGGATTAAATGCATTTCAATCAAATTCTTACAACTTTAGTGGGCTTTTAAAAATATAGATATAGGGGCACCTGGGTGGCTCAGTTGGTTAAGCAACTGCCCTCAGCTCAGGTCATGATCCTGGAGTCCTGGGATTGAGTCCTGCATCAGGCTGCCTGCTCAGCAGGGAGTCTGCTTCTCCCTCTGACCCTCTGCCCTCTCATGCTCTCTCTCACTCTCATTCTCTCTCAAATAAATAAATAAAATCTTTTAAAAAATAAAAATTAAGTTTAAAAATAAAGATATAAAATACACAGATAAATTAAAAAACCATTGCCCTTAGATTCTGACCTATGCTCTATTTCTGCCCCCCCTTCACCCCTCCTCCTCCGACTTATGTTTTCCTCCTATCACTAGCCATCATACTCAAGTTAAAGACAAGAAATGTCCCAATTAGCAAAACCTCTGGGAATGAAGCAATTTCATAAGAGAATTGTCCATGTTTGGAAGCCAGCCATGCACCTTGTAAATCAGGTGATCAGTGTTCATATGGATCATGCAGGTCCCTAACAATACTTTTGAGACTGTGACCCTACATCACAGTTGCTAGAGGCCAAAAACAACCATGCGAGTACAAGTAAACAAACAAGCCTCCTCACCAATTTCCCACTTGTTTGCAAAGAGTTAATGGTAAATATTATTGACACTCCCCCAAATTCTGAAGTCAGGGAGGTTTGTCTAGATGGCCCCGTTTCCCTTCTTTGCCTGTCCTCTCTTCTTCCCCAATCCAGATACCCACTTTGTGCCCACCTGACCTGCTGCTCTCTTCTCTAGTTTGAGGAAGAGCTGTACCCTCCACCTGTCCTCACAGATCAGCTTATGGCACTTGTGTGAATGTGTCCAAGTCAAAGTGTTACCTCAGGAATTTGCATTACCCATCATTTACTTACTACTTTCTTACTTACCGGGGCCTGGGTGGGGTAGGGTGGGGAGGGATGCCAGAGATAAAGTAAACAGGTGGAAAACAGGGATGCTTCAGGTCTCAATGTGCCCAGGCTGAGAGCTCCAGCCTGTGTGGGTGTCTCCCGATTTCTCCCCTAGTGCCCCGCACTCCCTGCAGCCTGCACTAACACTATACTTTCCTAATAGCGCGTCTGTAGCTCCTACCAGACTAAGCTCCTTGAGGGCTCAGTCTGTATCTGTCTTATTTTTGGATTCCCAGGCACAAAATAAGCACTCAGTAAGTGTTCACTGAATGAACAGATGAATTGAAGTTGGAAGTAGGAGTTAGAATGTTGTCCTTTTAAGGGACTGAAAAAGATGGCGAGATTTAAAAAAAAAAAAAAAAGACTCTTCTTTATCTCCCAAGACCATGAAATGGCCTTTGTTCCCTGGCTGGTATTAGATGGTGTGACCTACGGGGTGCCTGGGTGGCTCAGTGGGTTAAAGCCTCTGCCTTTGGCTCAGGTCATGATCTCAGGGTCCTGAGATCGAGCCCCACATCAGGCTCTCTGCTCAGCAGGGAGCCTGCTTCCCCTTCTCTCTCTGCCTGCCTCTCTGCCTGCTTATGATCTCTCTGTCAAATAAATAAATAAAAATCTTAAAAAAAAAAAAAAAGGTGTGACCTAAAAGGTACTAGAGGCAGGAAAAATAAACACTGTCATCCTCTGCTTCTTCTAGGTCCAAGAATGTTAGCTCCTGACCCTAACTTTAGATTCTCCTGTTCTAAGACTCCCAGGTGCACCTTTTATGTTGCTTGGTGTTCTTGAGGTTCCATCTATCACTTCGTTCAAACAAACATTTATTGGGGTATACTAAGCTCCAGGCACAGTGCTGGGCATTGAGGATTTGACAATAAACAAACCCAGCCTAGTCCCTGTGTTCATCAATCTTGCAATCTGGGTGAGTTACTATTTGATGAACTATCTGAGCCAAAGACTCCTTCACCATCCACCATTCATCTCTCCAGCCAACCAATTCCCTGTGTTTCTTATTTATAAACTTCTAAGAACAACAATGCAGTAAATGAAGGCTTATTGTAGTTTGGGTTGTTTTGGAATCACAGAAATATTAAAGCCAAAAAGGATTTTGCCAGAATCTCTCTGTCTACTCCTCCAGATGGGCTCTACATCTTCCTTCCCTGACTCTGTGCCCTGGGAGGTGGACCAGTACAGAATACAACAGTGGGCCCCTTGCCGTCTGACTTCCAGGCAGTTGAAATCAGCCAATATGGGGCATCAACTCAGGGTGAGAACATGGGCAGTAGCTTTGAGACCCCATGGCAGCCCAGAGCTCTCTCCCAAGTTCTAACGTTGGCTGTGTCACCTGTCCCAAGGGTGTTACCATCAGCCTACAGATGGTAACAGCTTCTGGACTCTCACAAGCTCATGGATACTGCACCATCCCTTGTGGGGTTCCTGACACCTGTCCAAAATGTGTAGGACAAGCCTTCATCTGTTTCCTGAAGGGACATAGAAAACCCTTCTCCTTCAACCTCTAGACATGGAATTATAAATGCCTAAAGAACAAGACCTACTTTGAATCCCTGGCCTTTAGGGCAATTTGGAGCCACACTGTGATACTTCTACCCGCATTCACAGACTGATTTTTTTAAAGCATATCCTGTGGGTTGGATGAAATTATGCCAAGATGAAGGCCAGGCCTGAGTTGTCAACTAAAACAAGTGTACAAGAAACCAACTGACAGATGCTTGGCATTTCAAATGCCAAGAAGTCACAGCCGGGGGAATCGAGTTCAAACTTGGCCATGAGGCTGACATCTACCTATTCCAGTTCTTTCCCCAAGTCATACCCCTGAACAGGCCGAAGTGCCATTTCTCGGTGATCTCCCACCCATTTTGTTCACAAACCTACCTCTACCTGGAATCCCTCCCCAACCCTGGTTTGTATGTCCAATCCCTTTCCATCCTCTAAGGCCTAGTGCAAAGGGCTTCTCCATCAATGTTCAAGCTTTCCATGATTATCCCAATCAGGAAATAGTTTGTTTTCCTCAAGATACTTGCATCAGTTTGTTTGTACTCACTCATATTACTTACCACCACTTTTGCTAGAATTATTTACGTTCAGGTGTTTTTCTCACTCCTAAGCCCTGAAGAACCCTGAGGGCAGGACAGTATCTTATATGTCTTTGTTGCCCCTAAAGGACCTATTGCAGTGTTTCAAAATTGAACTTTCTAACTACATAGTTGTTGACTGACTAAATACATGAATGAATTAACAACCAAAATTATTTTCACTTGGGATGGCAACAGAATTTCTTCTGCATCTCTGAAGACCAAACTGTATTTCACTTTTTCATCCAAAAATAGCAAATTCGTAAAAGCAAATGGCACTATATTTGAGGAGAAATATTTTCAGATTGTTTCCATATGTGTTTCTATATATACCAGTTTATGCAATATTTTAAATCAAATTCAACACCATGTGGCCATGTATCTTCTAGACACTCGTAACGATGATTTAGGTCAGAGCGTAAAACAATAACAATAAAGTTCTTAAAGGAGGTCTGTTCATTTATCCCTCAGTTCCGCTCATTCTCTAGATGTTTCCTTTCTAGGCCTGGCTCCAATGTCACTTTCTGTCTGTGACCTTCTCTGACTTCCCTGGACAAAACTGCTCTGCCCGACTTTCTGTTGCCCTTTGTGCAGATCTTTGTCGTGGCTTTCATCCCACGGCTCTGTGTTGCTTATGTTCCCATCTCCCAGTGAGAGCAGGAGCTCAAGAGCAGGGACCTAGCCTTGTGCACCCGCTTCTGTCTTCCCAACACCTAGAATAGCACCTGGCACAGAGTGAGCACTGAGTAAATGCGGTCTAAATTGAGTTGGCGTAATGTCAACTGTGAACTTTGGCACCCAAAACCCAGGCCGTGCTTTCTTCAGTTTAAAATCTGTGACATTAATGAATTGCAGGAGAGGTAAGAGAACAAACACACACACACACACACGCACACACACACACACACCCACACCTCTGCTCTTTGGAAGCAGTATCCAGATTTCTTATCTATACCCAACTATTTAACCTTATCCCCCATTTAGAAAGCATGGAGCACTTGCACATTAACTCCTTCTGTTTGCAGCTCTAGGTTAGCACCTCAGCTAGGTTAGCTCATGATCCATTCAGGATCATGTCCTCTTCTAGCTAAACAATAGACGGGGCCATGTTTCAAGTGAGGGAAAGCAGGAGGAAAGACATCTAGAACAGACTGAGCATTTAGTCTATGCTCAGCCCTTTGCCTACCTTACCACTTCGAATCTTCGTAGTATCTCAGGGTCAGCCTGATTCCATTAGCCCCACGTTCCAATAGACATCTCTCGGGGTCAGTAGAACCATTCATCTTAGACGTGCTATCACTAGAGTGTCTCCAGTGGAGTGAGTATCAGGATGGGAATAAGGGTCAGGTTCACCTCTAACATCATCTCATCACCACTGGTTCACTAATTCACTACCTTGCAGACACACTGATCTTTATATTACCTGAACCCCCCCAGGTCTTTTCCAGATTGGGGTGTTTGCACATGGTCTGCTATACTTGTTCCCCCCTCCCCACCCCAACTCTCTTTACCTGGCTAGTTCCTACCAATCCTACAGCCTAGTGGTTCTCAGAGTGTGGCCTCCAAACCAGTAATCTCAGCATTTATTAGTCTTGGACCCACCTCAGACCTACTGAATCATAAACTCTGGTGGCGGGGGGGTAACCTGGAAATCTGGTGTGTGTGTGTGTGTGTGTGTGTGTGTGTTTTAAAACAAACTCCAGGTGATTCTGAGGCACATAAAGTTTGAGAAGCACTGTTCTGGGCTTTATTTGTCAATTCTTCAGAGAGGAATTTCTTGACCCCAGCTCCCAAATCTGTATCATACCCCCATTGTTACTCTCTCATAGTAGATATTCATTTATCACAAACTGCAAATTATGCAACTACTGGCATGTTTGTTTGTTTTTAAATCTATCTTCCTCAGGGTGCCTGGGTGGCTCAGTCAGGTAAGTGACCAACTCTTGGTTTGGGCTCCGGTCATAATCTCAGGGTCTTGAGATTGAGCCCCTTGTTGGGCTCTGTGCTCTGCAGGCATCCACTTGAGAGTCTCTCCCTCTCCCTTTGGCCTTCACAAACCGTCCCCCATCACCGCCTCTAAAATAATAAATCTTTTTTTTTTTTTTTTTTATCTACCTTCCTCACCAGACTCTGAGTTCTGTGAAGGCAAGAACCATGTATACCCAAGCCTTACACCATGCCTGACACAGAGTAGGTACTCAATGCCTACTGGTCTGTTTTTCCTAGCCAACCTAGTATGTGACCCTGGTGTACTTCTTGAATTCACTGTGAACTTTTGCCTCCAGTCATAAAAGGCATAACATGACAGACAGCCAAGTCTCATTTGCTCACCATCCCAAGTAAAGACCACTTATGACTCCCTGTGTCTCAGACTTCCTTCACTGTCCATTGCTAAGAAACCACATGTATAAACGGGGTGGAAGGGACAGGGATTTAGACAATTATCAGTAACCTGGGTAAATAACTTAGTGAAGGAGGAGAGCAGAATCTCACCTATGTTATTTTTCAGATTCTCAATGGATTCTGACCACTCTTGCTTTTTACTCAGAACTACTCCACAGCCTGGAAAGAAGCCTCAATCCCTGTTAACCCAAGGACTCATTCTTTTCTTCCAGGCCTAACATGTATAATATGGAACCAAGATTCACTTTCCACCTAGGCTTGGTTAGACAGGTATTTGGGTTTTAATTTCCTCAGAAAAAAAATTTTAATATACATATTTTTCTCCCAGTGGCCAAAGGGACAGCCCTGTAAGATCTCTCCTGACAAGAGTGTCACTCAACGCTTTTCCTAGGTGAGTCTTCACCTTACATAGGAACACCCAGAGGACTGTGGGTGGCTGGCAGCTGGGGGTCAGGAAAAGCAGCTATAATCTTGTCCCAGGTAAAGTGTCCTAGGGACCCTACAGCACACCTCAATGTTCCCTCCCTAAACCCCAAGACAAAATCAGATTCACTTGAACCTTCAAGCATGCTTAAGACAGAGACAATCCAAAGAGAGGCAGCCCCACCTGGCCCAGCTCTATCTTGGCCAGCATGGCAAGGATCAGGACGGCATGCTTCTATGTTCCTCAGTGCTGCTCTTCTAACACTTGTTCACGAAGACTATTCTTCTCTCCACACTGTGTTGCTGAGTTGAGAAACTCACTTGTCTCTTTACCCCAATCTTAATCAGCACGATCATATCTGTTCAGTCAACATACAGATTCTCAACCTTTGCATCTGTCATGAAGCAAACTCAGAGAAGTGGAACCACCTGGCTGGGCTAAAACTTAAAAGCAGCCTTCTGGGGACACCTGGGTGGCTCAGTTGGTTGGACGACTGCCTTCGGCTCAGGTCATGATCCCGGAGACCCGGGATCGAGTCCCGCATCAGGCTCCCAGCTCCACTGGGAGTCTGCTTCTCCCTCTGACCTTCTCCTCGCTCATGCTCTCTCACTGCCTCTCTCTCAAATAAATAAATAAAATCTTAAAAAAAAAAAAAAGCAGCCTTCTGTGGGGTTCTCTGATCTCCAGTCCAAGGAGGGAGTCCCTATTCTGCGTTCAATGTGGTAGACATGCTTTGTTTTCCTAATGTCATTTATCCCCCACATTAACTCTATGTGACAGGCTCAGTATCTCCTTTTTACAGATGTGGGAACTGAGGCCTAGAAAACTTAAATACCCTTCCAAGATCACACAGCTAATAAGGTAGCATTTGCACCCTGGCAACACCTTTGATGCCCTTGTCCCAAAAACCCTTCCAGTGAGCCTTGGGAAAGGGACTTCTAAGTGACACCTGTACCCCAGTATAAAACCAAGAGCATGTCCAGTTGTACCCTGAGCCTGTGGAGTCCGCTTTATGACCGTACCACCAAACGTGTATTTCCTGCAGCCTTGTGTTACTGCTGTACTTTTCTGGCTGATGAAAATGGCCCATGTCTCATTCACACCCTCTTTGCCCTTGGACCTCACCTCCACCCCAGCCCTTCATGTAATCGCCTATGGGAAGGGGAAGCATGTGAGACGGGCTGAAAAAGCAGACACAGGCTTTCAGCATTGGTCTAAGGTGGGCTGTTGCAAATGGAACTGTGAAGGCCTGGCCCCAGGTGAGGCACATGAAGATAGCCCTCTCCTCCCCAACCAGCTGTCACACCCGTAGGCCAGTTAGGGGTGAGAGCAGCTTGGAAGGTGTTCTCTGTTTTCCCAAATTGTATTTCTACAGCTTACTCTGTGCCAGCTTTACCCAAACTGACTGAGAAAACAGACAAGAGTTAGAAAGCAAAATGAATTCATGCATAGGAACTGCAGTGGAGTCAATAAAACACAGATCTGATTTTGTTGGTGCTATGGGAAACTCGTGTTGCAAAAACAAAACAAATAAGACATCCAAAGTTGAAGGTAGTACAGTCCCACTAACACCCATTTCTAAATATCTTGGGAGATTTCAGGTGATGGGAGCCGGGTCACCTCTCAGGGCGTGGCTGTCCTCACGCTTCTCAGTTTTCAAATCCTTGGACTCTGTTGGTTTAGGAACTCAGAAGGCCTGAGGCCTCTCTTATCACACCTCGGCATCAGAATCCTGAATAGCAAACATCTTCTGAACTGAGTACAAGGAAGTTGAGATTACTCTGGGGTCAGAGGCTGATAAACAGGGTTTAAAAGCTGGTGGCAGGAGGCCCTCCTGAAAGCGACAGGTTTGCTGGGCCCCTGGGTGGAGCCTTCATTGCAGGATAGGCAGAGGGCCCCCTGTTAGAGACACTGTGCCTGGATTTGAGGCCCTGGCAGGTCATGGAGGGAGGCCATTGCAAGGGCTGAGGCCCCTAGTCTGCCCCAGAGCAAGGAAGCAGAATAAAGCTTGTTCTGTCCACTCGCTGGACATACACCCATTCTATCCTCTGGCCTAGGCACACCCCCAGAGGCTGCTCTCTGCATGGAGACATTACTGGCTTTTGCCATAGCATTCTGTACTGGCTTCTACCATTCCTTCCAGATCCATCTCTGCTCCTAAACCTGCTCTGCGTGAGGACTGGGACCCACCAGGGCCCTAGAGGTGGGATGGTCGCTGAACAGGCAGTTCTGGGTCAGACAGCTAGGACCATGTTCCTGGGGCCAGAGCCCAGTTTCATGCCCAGACAGCAGCCAGGGCTCGGAGCCAAGCCTGCCTCATGGCCCCACGGCTCTCTGGCCTCCCGCCAATCACTCATGCCAGGAAGGAACAGCCTGTCACCAGAGGGGAGTGGGCCACTGGGCACCCTGAGCTCTGACTTCTCTGGCAGCTCTGCCCAGCAGGAGTGTGATGCCTTTTGCCCAATTTGATGGTCAGTACAGAGGTTCAAGGGAAGGGCGGGTGGGTGGTAAGATAGAAATAGACACCGAAATCTGCAGGATCCCAGGCTTCGAATTTGAAATGTTGTTTTCCAGGCTTAGTCAGTCACAAAATCATTTGTCATCACTCGGGTCCTAACAGAGGAAAAAATACAATGGAAAATTAGATCCCGTGTCACAATGTCATGGGTATAAATAAAATGAAAGGCAAGCTTGACGTCAGTAATGAGGATTCTCACATTCCACTTCACTTCCTCATCGTCAGATATGCAGCTCAATTTACCCCCTTGGGTGGTGGAAACCCGTTAGTGTAAACAGGTGGGGGCTCTGACGTTGTGGGGACTAGGTTGCTTTCTCCCTCAAAATCCCCCAGGAGCCCTGGGCAAAC
The DNA here is from genome assembly GCA_004024625.1 of Mellivora capensis. Lineage (NCBI taxonomy): Eukaryota > Metazoa > Chordata > Mammalia > Carnivora > Mustelidae > Mellivora > Mellivora capensis. The sequence continues at coordinate 43,895 of PISX010006195.1, forward strand.
AATCCCAAGGGTGGGCCTCACTCCCTGCGCTGTGTGTCCCCTGGGTATGCAGTGACATTCTTAGCAGATGTCACAAATCCTTCCTCTCAACCCCTCTGCTTCCACAGTCCATATTCTTGACTTTCCTTCTTGGGGGCAGTCAGCTTGTCCCTTCACCACACTTCCTGAGATTAGCTGAAGGGACATTTCTCTACCCGGAGAAGAGAAAGAAGCAAGGAAGAGAGAGCTGAGGGCTTCTTTGCACAGGGACAGGGCGGCCCAGATGTGGCTTCAGCCTGCAGAATATGGACTCGTACTGATTAATATTTTGAACACACTCTGGAATATCATGCTCTAAAGGAACCCCATGGTAAATAATTTTGTACCTCAAAATTACTCCCCCCACCACCCAGTTCCATCTTCACACATCTAGCTATTCCTCTCTTAGGTTTTTCTCAGAGCGTTAAGCATCCCTGTACCCCAAAGACATGGCCTGGTACACAATCTAACACACCTTTATCATCACAAGTCACCAGACTTCAAAGCACGCTGAAGAATGCTGACAAGCTGTGCCATTTATGAGAAAACCAGCAGCTGTTCACACAAGGTTTCCGTAGTGTAGTGGTTATCACGTTCGCCTGACACACAAGACAGGGACTGGTGTCTGCCATTATCTGGTTTTATGTCCCCTCAAGGGCTATCTTGCTGGACCTGGGATAAGTGTGGAGTCTCTTCCTAATTCACACACTGCTAGGCAAACCCTTAGGTGTTAACTCATTGTACTGAAATCATTACCTTCAACAAGCATTTGTGGACTCTGCTCTGTGTGTGGGGGGCATTCTGGAGCTGGGCAGAGTGCTGTATGAGTATGACCCAACTCCAGATATCCCTGTTCTGATCTGTGAAGGATGGGACCAACAGTGGCACGGTATAGGGTCTCTGGTTTCTAGAAGATCCATTTAAAACATAGTTCTGGGGGCACCTAGGTGGCTCAGTGGGTTAAGCCTCTGCCTTTGGCTCAGGTCATGATCCCAGGGTCCTGGGATTGAGCCCTGCATTGGGCTCTCTGCTCAGCAGGGAGCCTGTTTCCCCCTCTTTCTGCCTGCGTCTGCCTACTTGTGATCTCTGTCTGCCAAATAAATAAAGTCTTTAAAAACAAAACAAAACATAGTTCTGGTGCTTCCTGGCTATGCAACTCGGTGAGGTAAGGGGTGGAAGGGGCTGCACACAGTGCCGGGGTCCTGATGAGTACTCAGCAGCACCTGCTCCCTTCTCCCAAATTCCCCATTTGCCAGCATTACAACTGCTGCCCAGAAAGAAAATACAAAACAAGAAAGAAAATGCCTATTGCATATATGCACAAGGTAATATTCATTTCCTCATTCTAGCCTGCACACATGAACACGTGCACAAGTGTGCAAACACACACACACACACACATACTTTAACCTGGCTTTTGATAGGTGTGATTATTCCAAGCCACAGATTATAATGATATTTTTAGAACTAGATTCTCTGCTGCCACTCAAGAAGTAGATTGGATTGATAATGGACTGAAATGGCGTTTGATCATTTTCCTCTCCAGGTGTCCCCAGCAGGGCAGAATTTGGTAGCACCTAGGCTTCAGGCACTTCTCAATTAGTTTGTCATTATAGCTGCTGAGGACAGCTCTGTGGCCTGAATTCTGGGAGACCTATTTTATAAGATATGTTTCTGAGACCACAGAAGGTTTTTTTCCCTTTGCCATAAGAATCTCATAAGGAAATGTTCTTCAAGATTTGTGCCAGCACTGGCCCAGGGCAGAACTGTGAAGGGCAAGGAATTAGTTTCTTCCCATTATCCTTCCTGCTTTCTCTTACCAACTTAAGCATCCAGTGTTTAAATGCCATACCTGGCTTCTAGAACCTTCTATGATAGTCTCTGTCCATTTTGACACTACCCAAGTGCTCTTCTTCCATCTCAAAACTTACCCTTCCTATAAGCCTTCCTTCCCAGACCTGCTACCTGCTAGATGGATATAGGTTAACCATGAGGGAAGTGAAAATTCTGTGCCAGCAGGTAATGGTTTTGGAGTTTTTTTGTTTTATTTTTTGTTATTGTGATGTTAAAGGAGCCCAGTTGTTTGTCTCATACCCATTTTCATTCAGGGTCTTCTCCTGCCAGGCTATGAGGTAAAGCAGGAGGCAGGAGCCTTGTATTCTCCTTGGAGTTTGGATATTCCTCTAACATACTGAGCATTTTGTTCTTCTTCACACCCAATGTCCAAAACCAGCTTGTACTGGACTCATAAGAGCTGAATGTCAAAATTTCAGGAATTTTGCCAGATGGTTGTTGAAACACTGCCATCATTAAAAATTAAATTATATAGGGTATACTTAAATAAATTATATTAAAAATAAAGGTAATAAATACTTAAACCTCATCACTTCCTAATTATTTCATTATGCCTACTCCTACGTATGCATTTGAAGTTATTTACGTCTCTTGGATCTCTGTGTGGGGATACGGCATAGGGGGTGTTACTGCTCATTTCCTCCCAACACCATGTTCAATGATGTCATACCGGTAGATAGAACTCTGCCATGGTGGGTAGTATTGACACGCAAGAAGTCAGCAGACACTACAGATCAAGGCTTCCTTTACTGCCTCTTTCTCTGCCAAACCAGTTGGTAAGCACTCATCAGCATACCACTATTTTGCCCCCCCGCTGGGCTCAAGGGCCAGGCCTCTAGTCATCCAGGAGAGCTAACATCCAACTTCATGGATGTGGGGAGACATCTGCAGAACGTCCCCAAACCTATGCCTGTGTCTTCCCAAAGCCATTTCCCTAGAGAGCTTCTGACACTCTCAAGTCACCCTTGCTATGTCCCCACTGCCACCACAGAGACACGTGTGCTCCCACCGCAGGCACTCTTGATTCTCTGTCTGTTGGTCTCTCTCTTTCATAGTCAACACAATCTGCTTGGGGATGAATTCTGTTAACTCCAACATAATTCAAGGGAATTTGAGAGTTGGCAGCCTGGGACTTGGGGGTTCTGAAGACTGAGAGGGGAGAAGCAGCAACAAATGGAATATTTGGAAAATAAGGTTACTGTGCTGGGATGCCTGGGTGGCTCAGTTGGTTAAGTATCTCCCTTTGGCTCAGGTCATGATCCCAGAGTCCTGGGATTGAGCCCTGCATAGGGCTTCCTGATCAGCAGGGAGCTTGCTTCTCCCTCTGCCTGGCACTCCCCCTCTTATGCGCTTTCTCTCTCCCTCTCTCTCTGGTAAATGAACAAATAAAATCTTAAAAAAAAAAAAAAAAAGGTTACTGGGCATATAATCTCCTATCATTTGGTCCCATGGGTTGACTTCAAAACTGGGAGATGAGGGGCGCCTGGGTGGCTCAGTGGGTTAAAGCCTCTGCCTTCAGCTCAGGTCATGATCCCAGGGTCCTGGGATCTAGCCCCACATTGCGCTCTCTGCTCATCGGGGAACCTGCTTCCCCCCTCCTCTGCCTGCCTCTCTGCCTACTTGTGATCTCTGTCTGTCAAATAAATAAATAAAATCTCAAAAACAACAACAACAACAACAATAACTGGTAGATGAGTGGTTCTCCTCAGTTCTCCACCGTAGACATTTTTTGGCGGGGGGCCGATGCAGACTAGAACTGGAGTTTTTACAAATAAACCTATAGCTTTGACCTCTGATTTTCAAGACACTCGGCTTTTATTTTTTTTTTCCCCCGCAAAGTGAATGGGGTCAAAAAGTATCATCCTTAAAAGAATACACAGTGTTTTGCACTCTAGAGAGCCCCATCACACTGACTATTAGATATAACTTTTTAGAATAACACTGAGATGGGAGCAACACACACATCCCTATTCTTGTTATGAACGAAAGAGGCCCAAGACACCTAACTTAGCATTGCCCACCTAGCTAATTTGTGAAATGGCTGGGAGTAGGTCCCATGGGGCCAAGTAGATTTGTAAATGCCATACCTTACAAAGATCGGAAACATGACATGCAATTATTTTAACCTGAAGTCAACCATCTCAGCCCATGTGCTATTCTCTCGTCTTCCTCCAAGGACTCTCATGTCTGCTTTCCACTTGATTCCATGGCATTGAGCTATTTAGAGATTCATCTTGGCCATGCAAACCATTTATTTACTAGAAAGTGAGATTAGGGGTTGACCTTCAGTGTCCTTAACAGATGACACCAGAGTACAAAGAAGAAGACCACAAGGCCATGGCATCGCAAGGCCACACAATCAGTGGGGGAAGGAGGAAGTGGTGAAAACGCCACATGTCTAAAACAGACTATGGTGTTCTTAAGGTGTGAATCCACGTACTATCGACAATTAAGCAATTTTTTATGAGACTATGGTTTATTACTTCCTGGATAAAAGATGGAATGACATTAAGCCTTATTAATTTGCTGGCCAATTGGGCAGAGACTTCGAAGGGGGGAAAGGAGAGAGGCCAGTTTTTGCAAAACAGCTGCTTACCCAGTCCTTGGGCCAGACCCAAAGAACCGGGGGAAAGAACTCCTTATTATATCCTTGTAAGTGAGAGGGTTTGTTTTATAAACTGTGACTGGAAAACTTTGTACCAAAATGTTAATGGTGGTGATTCAAGGAGAAATGAAGACTTTAAAAAAAAAAATTTCTGCTATCTAAATACAGTTTTTAGCAGAGAATCACCTTTTTCCATCTCCTTTATACTTTCAAGAGCACAATAACACCTTAAATTGATCAAGCATGTCAGCCTCTGCAAAGTGTTCTTGTCCGTTACTTCAAATGAGCCTTATGAACGTCCTATACCAGAATTCCATCCTTAAACAGACGAAACCAAAACCTCCCCCAAAACACCAAGGGAACAGAGTGCTATGCCGGCCATTGCTCCAACTTCCTCTCCTAAGTTGCTGTACTCCCTTAGGATCCACAAAATTTCACTCCTGATCCTCAATCCTACCACAAAATTGAGTTCAGAAGATATTCTGTTTGGTCTTTCTTTTGGTATTTATTTACATGCCTGCCTCTTGGCTAAAATCAATGACAAATGGCTACTTTGAAAAGTAAGACACAAATCATTTTAATGTAACTTTCCCATGAATAAGAGTAAGGCTCCCTTTTCACCTGTCTTTTTTTTTTTTTTTTTTTAAGATTTAATTTGTTTATTTCTCAGAGAGAGAGCACAAGCAGGGGGAGCAGCAGGCAGAGCAGGAAGAGGGAGAAGCAGGCTTCTCCTGAGCTGAGCAGGGAGCCTGATGCGGGACTCGATTCCAGCACCCTGGGATCACGACCTGAGCTGAAGGCAAACACTGAACCGACTGTGCCACCCAGGCGCCCCTTCACCTGTCTTCTTAATTTAAAGTCAAGTGGATTCAGTCTTTAGGTCTGGTTAAGGCAACACTGGGATTCAAGTCTTAGTACAAATAACTACTGTGAATGGTTAATAATTCTTTGAGGGGCCACCTGTAGCCTTGTACCATGGGAGAGGCAATTTACCTCTGTGACTTGAAAAAGTGGCTGATTTTCTTTCACTGGTAAAAGCAAAGCCATTGAATTATTGGGTAGTAACGAGCTAGCTTCCTAAGAACTTCTGTGCTCCTATTTTGCATCATCCTCACCAAGTAAACATGACTTCAATATTAAAATCAAGAATATTTTCATAGGTGATAGATACATTAATTATCTTGATCTTGATCACTACATATGTATATCAAACCATCACGTTGTACATTTTAAGTATATGTAATTATATTTGTCAATTGTTCCTCAGTAAAACTGGGAAGAAAGAGGGGGGAAAAGAATATTATCATTAAACCCGAACATCAAGATGATTTGATGGAGAAAGGTGTCTGCCTTGGAGAGCATAATCATATTTTAACATATCATTGAGGAAAAGAGACGGAAAGAGAAAAAGAAAGGGGGGAGAAGAAAGAGAGAGGAGAAGAGAAGTCAGTATTCACAGGGCACAAAACAGAAAAAACGTTACCACTAACAAAAGTATTTAGCTGTTCCCATGGCTGGAAAATAGAATACAAAGGCCAGAACTGACTCACGTGTCTATAAATATTTTAATATTTAATAAACGTGGCATTTTAAATCAGGGGGGATGATAGAATATCAATAAATGGTATTGAGTTAATTTGTTGGCTTTTTTGTTTTTTTTTTTTTTTAGAGAGAGAGAGGGAGCAAGCACACAGGGAGAGGCAGAGAGAGAGGGAGAAAGAATCTTAAGCCGACCAGTGTGGCACTTGACATGGGGCTCGATCTCATGACCCTGAAGTCATGATCTGAGCCAAAATCAAAAGTCAGATGTTTAACCGACTGAGCACCCAGATGCCCCACAATATGCTAATATTTTTGAAAAGTATTTCAGATAGAATAAAAATTCTAATTTTATTTGAATTTTAGATTAAAATTTTAATATTATAAAAATGCCAAAAAAGTATAAAAGGATAGTTGTCTAATGTTGGGCATAACAGTGTCTTTCTAAGAATAACACCAAAGGCATCAGCATAAAGAAAAGACAGATACATCTGACTTCTTAAAAATTTTAAATTTTTGAATATCAAAAGCAACCGCAATACCAGTTCTTTGTCAGAAATATGTATTAAAAATATTTTCTCATATCTACGGGTTGTCTTTTCATTTTCTTGATCATTTATTTTGAGAACACAACAGCATGGATGAATTTCAGAAATGTGTTTTATGGAAAAAGTATACATTGTATGGTTCCATTTATATGAAGTTCTAGAATAGGAAAAATTAATCTAAAGTGATGGAAATTAGATCTGTGTAAAATGGCATAAGGGAACTTTTTGGGGAGACAAATATGTTCTATAATTTGATTGGAGTCATGGATACATGGGTATATACATTTATCAAAACTCATTATATTACACACTTAAAGTAGATGCATTTTGTTGTAGATGAATTATATCACAATTGCAGAAAAAAGAAAAAAAGAATCCATAGTGAATATCAAAGAAAATGACAAATTGAAAATATTTGCAACATCTAAGACAGATAAACTTGTGAGGCCCTCAAACACAAAGAACTCTTAAAAATCAGTAAGAAGGGCACCTGGGTGGCTCAGTGGATTAAAGCCTCTGCCTTCAGCTCAGGTCATGATCCCAGGGTCCTGAGATCGAGCCCAGCTTCGGGTTCTCTGCTCAGCAGGGAGCCTGCTTCCCTTCTTCTCTCTCTGCCTGCCTCTCTGCCTACTTGTGATCTCTGTCTGTCAAATAAATAAATAAAATCTTTTTTAAAAAACCAAACATTTAAAAAAATCAGTAAGAAAAAAATGAACATTCCAATAGAAACTTGCAAAAGGACCTAAAGGAGTAATGCAGGGATGCCTGGATGGCTCAGTGGGTTAAGCCTCTGCCTTCAGCTCAGGTCACAAGCCCAGGGTCCTGGGATTGAGCCCCACATTGGGCTCCTTGCTCAGCAGGGAGCCTGCTTCTCCCTCTGCCTGCATGCGCACTCTCTCTCTCTCTCTCTCTTTCTCTCTCAGTCTGACAGATAAGTAAAATCTTTAAAAGAATAAAATAAAGGAGTAATTCATAAAAGAAGAAATAAAAATGGATAGTAAATATGAAAAAGACACCAACTCTTTGGAAAATAAGCAAACATAAATTCAAAAAGCAACAATAGGGGCGCCTGGGTGGCTCAGTCAGTTAAGCATCTGCCTTTACCTCGGGTCATGATCTCAGGGTCCTGGGATGGAGTCTTGATTTGGCTCGCTGCTTAGTGGGGAGTCTGCTTCTCTCTCTCCCTCTGCTGTTCCCCCTGCTTGTTCTCTCTCTGTCAAAATCAATAAATAAAATCTTTAAAAAAAAGAAAGAAAAACAACAATATAATTTATTATTTATCAAATTGATTTTTTAAAAAAATATATTAAAGTTTTGTTAGGGGCAGGTCAGATCCTTAATGGGGTGTAAATTGGTACAATATTACTGGAAGAAAAATTGTCCACATGCAGCCAAAGTCTTTCTGCTTTAGCAGGATGTCTACATGTAGGTACTAAGGGTGCACATGCTTATTTTGCTTCTTCAAATCACCACTGGTGCAAAGATCCTTAGGTTTACCCCTCTGTTATGTACCTAGGTCCCAGGAATTAAAATATGAACTTAATTGAGATAGCCCAGAATAAGCACTGTGTAGATCCCAAGATAATTACCAACTAATACTCTCGGAATGTGTACCCATTAAGAGACCAGAGGGAACTTATTCTTCAAATCATAGATGGGACCCTGGTTCACACCGGGTCCTGCCATTGTGAATAGCACTTGCCTGTCGCTCAAACCTAGCAGGCTCGAGGGCAAGAGGCCGACCTGTCACTAGGCTTGGCCCAGTCACCATGGCCAGGAGGACGGAGTCATCTGGTTTGTCAGCGGGGTTACAGCTATGGTAGAGGACAGCATACCTGACTGAGTTTCATTTAGATCACACAGGGTAGGGGAGGAGTTTCCAATGGAAGGAACCATGGCCAGGCTAAAAAGATAGAGATGTTACTCTGGGGACAAGCAGGCATTCCTTCATCTCCATGCTCTGGCTCTGCAACTTCCTCCTGCTCTGGGGTGTTTTCTCCGAGTTATCTAAGGAATGAGCCACCAAGTGAATCAACTTAAGTCTTTTGTGTGTGGGATCTGTCTTCCCTGCTGTGGTCACAGGTAATGTGTGAAAAACAGAGTGGGAGAGGCTACCTCTAAATGAAAAACGGGAGTCACAGAAAGAGCCCCTCTCAACCTGGGAATGTGTACGTAGGAAATGAATCTGCTGTGGGCTACCAAGCAGAGGAATTAGTGAAACGTATGCGGTACGTGGGCCGTCCCTACTAGGCTCCATCCTCAGGTGCTCAGAGCCGGGAGATTAACCAGAGGCCTTTTCCAGTGGATACTAACCTCTCCCTTCTTTAATTTCACAATGTGATTTGCATCAGCCCACCAGTGACCTTCAAGTTGTTCTTGCATTGTTTCAAAGGAATTCAGTATGTCTCCTTAAATAGCAGGAAAACCACAAGACAAATTCAACCTCCTTCCTGAAGCGTCTCCTGATTACCCCACTCCAGGAGGATCACTCTCTCTCATTACCCCTACCGTCATATTGGCAATCACATCCTGGTTTGTGGCAGCTTTCCTTGTGTCGCCTTGAATTACTATGTATTTTTAGCATCAAGGTTTACTCTTTCTGTATTCACATCTTTCCTCCCCACAGATCTGTCTGACATGTCTCTGGCTCCCCAACAGCACAGAGCCCACAGTGCCAGGCAGCATGACCTAGTGCCTTGGAACCTGGGTTCCAGAGCCAAACACCTCGGTATGAATTCCAGGGCTGCCTGTCACTAGCTGTGTGACCTTCACAAGTTACTTGGCCTTGGCGTGTCTTCCTTACCTATAAGATGAGGACCAAAGTGGCACCGACTTCACTGCGCCGTTATGAGGATTGAGACAAATGCACGGCAAATGATTAGCCCAGTTCCTGATGGTGTTGTAAGTGCTCGGTAAATGTCAGCTATTAGTATGTGCATGCTTCGTAAATATCCGCTGATTGAATGGTTCTAGTGGGGAGGAAATTTAAGGAAAGAGAGGGCTATTCTAGAGTGGCATAAACCCCTGAAAGGGGGAAGGAAAAACCTACAGACCTTGTCCAACAGGCTGCATGGGCCAGGTCAAATATTATCATGGCACTGAGGGTTCAGGATGAGGTGGGAGAAATGTAAGAAAGGGAGGACACAACTGAGGTTTTACAACACAAATAAATTATAAGAATACTATTAATTCATTCAACAAATATATATTGGGTACTGATAGTAATGCAGGAAACAAGACATTCCCTTTTTTAAAAAACGTTTTCTTATTTTTTAAAAAAAGATTTTATTTATTTATTTGTCAGAGAGAGAAAGAGAGAGAGAGCACACAGCAGGTAAAGCTGTAGGCAGAGGAAGAAGCGGGATCCCCACAGAGCAAGGAGCCCAATACGGGACTCGATCCCAGGACCCTAGGATCATGACCTGAGATGAAGGCAGATGCTTAACTGGCTGAGCCACCCAGGTGCCCCAAGAAATTTCCTTTTTTGGGCCTAATGAAGAATGTAAAATCCAGGTTGTATCATCTCTCCATGTCTATCCATCAAGCTGTTACAGTTCAAGCTCTATGGCTTCTGACCAGAATCACTGTCAGAATTAACCAGGCTTCGTGCTCACCCTGCTCATTTCCTTACCAATATACTGAGCAGAATGAGTCAGGTGAGTTCTCTAAAATACCTGAACACTTGATTCCTTTTCTGAACGTTGTTACTGGCTCCCCACTGCCAGTGGTCTGTCCCTCTTGGATCCCCACACTCAAGCTTCTCAAACTTCCAAGGGTATTTAGGATGGTCTTCCCGGACTCTCTATCTAGACAATTCTTTCTCTCTCTTTCAGAAGCAGCTCCAGTAACAGCCCCTGGGAAGCCCACCATATCCATCAGAGCCCAGCCTGAAATACAGAAACCACTTTCTAAATTCAAATAGAGTGGATTTAGTACAGGTGATGGAAAAATTGAGCCACCAACCAGGGGACAGTGAGGCACAGCAGAGATTAGCTCCAGCAAGAAGCTGCTACCACTCCCAGGCTTGAGGTACAAACAGAGATCACCAGATCCCAGGCCTGTGATCACCCTGCTGAAGCTGGATGCCGTGGGCCTGTCCAGTAGGAGATGGAGTTATGACTCCCTCTCTTCCATCCTCTAATCTGTCCCCATTGCCTCTCATTGGCTGAACCAGCCAGAAGCCAGCTGACATTGGTGTGCAGGAGTGCCCCACTCCCAACCCCAAAACACAGCAAAGACAAGGAAGAGTGAGGGACGGAGCTGCTCCCCTTCCTAACTCCCCTAGGCACATTGTCATGGTCTCTCCTCTGCTCCCTTAAATCTGATCCCATCTTTTTTATAGCCCTCATCTACTAAGTTGTGATTTCTGTGTTTACAAGTCTGTTTCCCTTAATAGATTGTGTAATTCCAAGGGGAAGACAATGGCCTTATTCATCTTGGTGTCCTTAGCTCTGGGCATAATGCGGGGTACATAACGGATATTTACTCTTTGTTGGGTATTTGTTAAAAGGAAACCCCTGGAGTCACCTCCAGCTAGCCCTCCTTCTCCATCTCCTTGCTTGATTTACCTACCTTGACTGAACTCTCGGCACTAAATAATAAACAAGAAGGAGCTTGGGGGTCCCTTGAACTCTCTGGGTCTGCAATCCATAGCTTTATATTTAAATATACCCATCAAAAAATTACTATAATTATTTATACTCAGAGCATCACCCACATATCAACCTTCTATCTTCCCACAGCTACATGAAAATTACCCATGGAAATTCCCCCCAAATCTCAAGATACCATCCCTCCACCACCCAAGATGCTTCTAGGCCGCCTCTCCCTGCTGTTAATCAGTGTGTGCTCAGGGTAAACAAACTAATTTTAAAATCAGCTTAAGCGAAACATAATTAGGAAGATAAACTAGCTGCCCCCCCAAATTGCATAATGAATGCCCAATGAGAAATTATTTTTATTATCTACCATTTTTATGATCTGTGTAACATTTTCTCTTCCATCATGGGAGAGGACACTTAGCTGACAGTGTAGAGAAATACCGCAGAACCCAACTTCCGACCTTGATCGTCTGTACAATGATTACCAAAGGAGAAAAAATGAACTGTTTTGTTTTTGTTTTTCTTATCTTGAATTTACAACACCAGCCTAGCTATTGAGGAAAAGAAGCCTGTAATTACAGTCAGACAATCAGGGTTGTCAGGAACCAATTCTTGGTTCTGACTTATTGCTGTACAATCGCAGGCAAGTTAGGTCACCTCTGAACAATCAGTTTCTTCACATGGAAAATAAGGACGATGACAAAGCCGAACTCAACCACGAGAGTCCACACGTCCTTCCTATCTGGTTCTAAGCACTTCGTATGAACTAACTCCTTTCATCTTTGCCCTGAATTACCTACTGTTATTTTTATTTTACACATAAGGAAACAGGCACAGAGATTAAGTAACCTCCTCAAAGGGTTGCTGTAGAAATTTAGTGTGATTTTATATTTTGAAATCATTAAGAAATTATCTGAAACAAAGTAGAGGCTCAATTAATTTTTTCCTTTACAAGCCTCCCCACCCAACCCACCTCCTCACCAAAATAACTAATGTTTCTAGAAATTGGTTTGTTATTGAAGCTTCTTTGTTAGCAAGCCTGGATTCTTCAGTCCTAGATCTGTATTCACTATGCCTCAGTTTCCCTCTGTGTAAAATGAAACGTCAGATTGCATCAGCAGGTGCCAATCAATGGCTCATGAGAGGAACCTGGCCTACAGTTACATTTTGTTATGTTCCACAATATTTATATCATTAAAAAGTAGCTGCTAACATATAAAAATCAGTAGGTCTATTTCCTTACACCACACACAAAAATAGACTCAAAATGGATGAAAAGACCTCAATGTGAGACAGGAATCCATCAAAATCCTTGAGGAGAACGCAGGAAGCGACCTCTTCGACCTCAACCACAGCAACTTCTTCCTAGAAACATACCATAAGAGAGTGAAGCAAGGGCAAAAATGAACTATTGGGACTTCATCAAGATCAAAAGCTTTTGCACAGCAAAGGAAACAGTCAACAAAACCAAAAAACAACTGACAGAATGGGAGAAGATATTCACAAATGACATATGAGAGTAAGGGCTAGTATCAAAAATCTATAAGGAACTTATCAAACTCAACACCCAAAGAACAAATAATCCAATCAAGAAATGGGCAGAGGACATGAACAGACATTTCTGCAAAGAAGACGTCCAGATGACCAACAGACACATGAAAAAGTGCTCCACATCACTCGGCATCAGGGAAATACAAATGAAAACCACAATGAGATACCACCTCACACCACTCAGAACGGCAAAATTAACAAGTCAGGAAACGACAGATGTTGGCGAGGATGCGGAGAAAGGGGAACCCTCCTACATTGTTGGTGAGAATGCAAGTTGGTGCAGCCACTCTGGAAAACAGCATAGAGATTCCTCAAAATGTTGAAAATAGAGCTACCTTATGACCCAGGAATCACACTACTGGGTATTTATCCTAAAGAAACAAATGTAGTGATCTGAAGGGGCACGTGTACCCCTATAAACATGCTGTTTATAGCAGCAATGCCCACAATAGCCAAACTCTGGAAAGAGCCCAGATGTCCATCAACAGATGAATGGATAATGAAGATGTACTATATATACACAATGGAATACTATGCAGCCATCAAAAGAAATGAAATCTTGCCATTTGCAACGATGTGAATAGAACTAGAGGGTATTATGCTGAGCGAAATAAGTCAATCAGAGAAAGACAATTATCATATGATCTCTCTGATATGAGGAATTTGAGAGGCAGGGAGGGGGGTTGTAGGGGGTAGGGAAGGAAAAAATGAAACAAGATGGGATTGAGAGGGAGACAAACTATAAGAGACTCAATCTCATAAAACAAACTAAGGGTTTCTGGGGGCTGGGGGGGAGGGATAGGGTGGTTGGGTTATGAACATTGGGGAGGTTATGTGCTATGGTGAGTTCTGTGAATCGTGTAAGCCTGATGATTCCAGACCTGTACCCCTGGGGCAAATAATACATTATATGTTAATAAAAATAATTTTAAAAATCAGCAGGTCTCTCACTCTCTTCCTCTCTCTCTCACACGTGCGTGCACACACACACACACACACACACTTCAGGCTTCTCTTGAAAAATTGACCCATATGGCCAAACGGGCTCTTATTCCCATAGGTCAAGATTCTTTTCGAGTTGTGCATGGCCACCTCCTTTTACAAAGGACACCTATTTCTTGGTTTGCCGTAGTCCCATTTCTTACAGCTTTTTGAAGAAATAGAAGTCTTTCCCCTTCCATCACTAAGGATCCATGATTCCCTGACACCTGAGAACATTTCCCAAAGGAGTACCCACTATAGGGCACCAGAGTTTTTCACTGAATGTTGTTGTCCCAAAGGGTGACCAATTCATTCCAGTTTCATTAGGACTTACCCCTTTTTGGACTGAAAGTCCTGTATCCAGGAAACTCCTTGGTCCCAGGTAAACCAGGTTGGTCATTCTACATCATAGCACAAAACAAACCCTCAATGGCCCTTCCCATCAAGGAGATGCCACACTGCACCCTCTTGCTCTAGAGTCTCCTTGGGCCATTCTGCAATGCTAGAAGAGCATGTATCTGTGTATTGGAGGAGGAGGCGGGGACAGGAATTAGAGAGCCTAGACCTTGTTACATGACTGGTTCTCCCAAAGGGGTTCTGTATGACCTTAAGTGGGTCTTTGAGTCTCTGGGCCTCTCTCCTCTGCCATTCATTCATTCAACATCTGCTTCTCAAACGTCTTCCATATGCCAGGCACCTTTCTAGGCACTGAGGACACAGCAATGAATAAGCAAGAACAGGGTCCTTGCCCTTAGAGAACTCACATCTGCAAGAAGAAACAGATATTAAAACAAGGAAACAATATCTGATAAAATTTCAGGTGGTGATAATGTCATAAAGAAACCATTGGCCACATGAGAGAAGCAAAGGCTACAGGGGCCATCACCAATTTTGGTGTGTGCCGAGGAATATCAGAAATCAGTCAAAATTCCACCTGGCCTCCTGTTTTGAACACTATGTAATTCTTAACTTGAGGATCTTTTGGTGCAGGAGATATATGTCACAATTTAATTTTTCAATTGCAAAATATTTCTCAGTAAAAAAACTGCTTTATGGCAACAATCCATATCAATATCAAAAATGGGTCTCATACAGATGGATTGGAAATGTATCAAGACAAATCCACCCAAGTAACAGCACAAAGGTTGAGAAAAGAGGGAAGCCCAAGCTTATTAACAAATCTGACAATATTTTATTAAACAAAGTGTAGCTGGAGTCAGAGGCCCATGTGCTAACACAGAAGCAGAAAAATAAGTGAATGAATGAATACACAGACTGTCCAGTACCTGTTTCTCTCCCCTCCAAAGAGCTGGATACTGCTTTAAAGAAGGAAGTAACCACTTGATAAAAATTCAGTAAGGAACACCACTATGGTATGCCATTCATTCATTCATTCATTCGTTCATTCATTGCATAATTAGATATTGAGTACCTACTATACACCAACATTGTTATTAAAAATAATGAAAGAAGGTGATATATGAGAAGCCCAAAATATTTTTCTAGATTTAAAATAACCCTTATTGGGGGGTTCCTGGGTGGCTCAGTCCATTAAGTGTCTCCCTTCAGCTCATGTCATGATCCCAGAGTCCTGGGATTGGGCCCTGTGTCAGGGTCCCCACTCCTCAGGGATCCTGCTTCACCCTCTCCCTCTGCCTACTGCTCGCTTCCCCTCCTTTGCTCTTTCTCTCTGTCAAATAAATAAATAAAATCTCTAAAAAATGAAATAAAATAAAATAACCCTTATTTGATTTTTTTCTGGTTATCAAATAATAAATAGCTTTTTGTAATTTTGAAGCTTAAAAATATAATACAAGCCATCCTTTAATAAGCCAGGGTTTTTCAACATTGGCACTATTTATATTTTGGGATGGGAAATTCTTTGTTGTGGAAGCCATCCTGTATGTATCATAGGATGTTTAGCAGCACCCCTGGACTCTACCCACTAAATGCCACCAGCATCCCCCACCCCCGCCACCATACAGACACACCAGTTGTTAACACTAAAAATGTCTCCAAGCTTTGCAAATGCCCCTAGGAATCGAAGTCATGTTCTTGAAGAGCGCTACTACTATGAGGAATCCACTTTGCTCACATAATAGGGAGCTCAGAAATGAAAGCCTATGGAGAGGCCCCTTTTTCCTCCAGGCAAATAAACAGGAGATTTCCACCTGGAAGAGCCTTAGCACTACCCTTCCCTCCTTGATGCCAAGACACCAGCCCTCTGGAGAAAGGCAGTACTGCCCTAATCTGGGATGGGAGGACAGGGAAGGGGGTGGGGACGGGCAGGCTTGGGCTCTGCTAAGGGGATCAGTGAGCTTCTGGAGCTTACACTGTTTGCGTCATGCCTGCTGATCCAGGCCATGCCCCAGACCTGCACGCCTCCAAAGGAGCTTTGCCAACAACCCTGGGAGAAAAGCTTCTCCTGTTTGAGGCTTACCCACATGTAAGTCCAGCATTCTGTGGCTGCTCTAAGCCAGGCAGATTAAAGTTGCGCCTGTCTATCTTGAGCACTGATAGGAGAGAGTTTCTGAAGCTGGAAGCAGGGCACGCCTGCCCGTCCTCGCCCTTCTACAAAGACTTGACAAAGAGTCCATTGTGCACAACCTAATCTGAGACAGAATTAATGCACCTGCCTGGCCATTCACCCCCACCTTTGGCTGGTGCTTCAGAGCAAATGCTAGTTGTATAGAAGCAAATGTTTTCAGTTGATGGAAAATGTCAACACGAGCCCAAGTCAGGCACAACGTTTGTTAAGTACGTGTAATCTGAGTCCTGGCTCTTAGAACAAAAGGGAAATAAGTCTTGTATGTCACCACTTCGTGTCTCAGAGTCAATGGTTCCCGGTCACAAAAAGGAGGAGAGTTGAAGAAACGGAGAGGGTAAGAGAATCCAGGTTCTGCTTTTATTCATCAATTTCCTAAATATTTGTTGAGTCCCTGTTATATGCCCAATACTGTGCTCTACACATGGGGAGAGCTTAGCTTTAGGTGGAAACTTTAGGGACTACTCAGCTCCAGCTGGTTCTTGCCATAATCATCTATAAGCCAGTTTTGCCAAATCTTCCAAAATTTCAAGGGAAACCGGAAAACATGACTTTTATGTAAAATCTTTTAATTTTAAAGCATAGGCTGAAATTTTAAAATGAAAACAAAACAAAAAATCCCTGTGTGGATAAAACCAGTCCAGTTTTCAAGCCTTCAAACCATAACTTCTGCTTTAGAGACAGTGAAAAGTTGTGGTTATGAGTAAGGTACTCTGTGATGAGCACTGAGAAACATAGAGAACTGCTGATACTATATTGAACACCTGAAACTGCTATAACACTGTATGTTAACTAAACTGGAGTTGAGATTTAAAAAAAAACAAACCCTAATTAAAAAAAACTGAGGTACTCTGGTTCTACCCCTTGCTTGCTGTGTGACCTTGGACAAGTTATCTAACCTCTCTGTGCCTGTGCCTTACTCTCCTCGTGTATAAAATGAATATGATAAAGCACATTGTAGATTCTTAAATTTTTCTTAAAATTGAATTAATTAACATATAGTATATTATTAATTTCAGAGGTAGAGTTCAGTGATTCATCAGTTGCATAGAACACCTAGTGCTCATTACATCACATGCCCTCCTTAATGTCCATCACCCAGCCACCCCATCCCACCTACCTACCTCCCCTCCAGTAACCTCCCTCCTCAGTCTGTTGCCTACGATTAAGAGTCTCTTGTGGTTTGTCTCCCTCTCTGATTTCGTCTTGTTTTATTTTTCCCTCCCTTCCCCTATGCTACTCGGTTTTGTTTCTTAATTTCCACATATAAGTGAAATCATATATTGTAGACATAAATGAGAGAATATATGTACATGCCCAATCTACAATATCTCAATAAATGTGAACTATTATTTTTGTAGATCATCTGGTCCACTCTCCCAGGAATCTCTTTTACAATAGCACTGAGAGTTGAACATTTAATCACTGCTCATGCACATCCTGAGATAGGAAGCTCATGATTTCCTAGGAAATACCAGTTGTATAATAATCCCTAAATCACAGTGCCTTAATCCAATATGTGTTCATTTATCGCCCATGCCCCAAACTAATGAGCTCAACAAATAGACTCCTCTGTTCTACTCTATGCCCTGTGAATCCATGTATCTCCTATCTGGTGGCTTTACCATTCTTAAGGACCTTCCCAGACTCCTCTGGGAAGCCAAGCATTTGGCTCCTTTGGCTCAGGTCATGATCCCAGGGTCCTGGGATCGAGTCCACATGAAGCTCCCTGCTCAGCGGGAAGTCTGCTTCTCCCTCTTCCTTTCCCTCTGGCCCTCTTCCCCTCCCTACCCCTGCTCATGCTTTCTCTCTCTCTCTCTCGAATAAATAAATAAAATCTTAAAAAAAAAAAAGTAGACTGAGGGTAAGGGAAGAAGTAAAGCTATTTATATTCATAGATGACCATTATTCTGTGCATAGAAAATCCCAAGGAATCCACACACAAAATGACCAGAACTGATAAATGAGTTTAGCAAGGTCGCAGGATACAAGATGAATATTCAAAAATCAATTGTACTTCTGTATTAGGAATGACAAATCCAAAACTGAAATTTAAAATATTCTATTCATAAAGCATAAACCAAATATGTAATGTAATGTATGTAAGCATAAATGTAAGCATTTGTAATATGTAAGCATAAATTTAATAAAAGACATACAAGACTTGTATGCTATTGTATTATATGTATTATAAAATGTGATTAAGAGAAGTTAATGAAGAATCACATATATGGAGAGACATTACCCTTTTATGGGATGGAAGACTCAATATTGTCAAAATGAAAATTCTCCCCAAATTGATCAATATATTCATCACAATCTCGCTCAAAATCCCAGGAGCTTTCTATTTTAGCTTTTTTAAAGTTTATTTTTTTACTAATCTCTACACCCAATGTGGGGCTTGAACCCATTACCCTGAGGTCACAAGCTACATGCTCTCCTGACTGAGCCAGTTACTATACTTTTTGGGATTCTTTTTCGGTTTTCCTCACTCCTGTGCATGTGTTTAGGTATGTGTTCAGATGAAGGATGCCAGCTTCTGTAGGATACCCATGTGGACAAGGTCAAAGGCAACAAGAACAGCAACAAATTTTAATCTGTCCCGGTGGGACAGTATTCCTTATGTTCCTGAGATGCTAGCCTGCTTGTGATCTTCCCTTCCTGCCTACAGACTTCAAAGGTTTGACTGGGATCGGGTCTGCCTCCAAGTTCATGTAGCTATTAGAGCATTTAGCTTCTTGCAAGTTGTCAGATTGAGAACCTCATTTTCTTGGTGACTATCTGCTGGAGGTTGCCTTCAGCTCTTTGCTGTGTGGCCTCTCCATATAGCAGCTCAAAACAGGGCAGCTTGCTCTCTCAGAGCCAGCAAGCAAGAGGGGGTCTGCAAGCAAGGTGGATTACAATCTTAGGTTATATAATCATGTACAAATAACCACATACATCCCATCATCTTTGCTAAATTCTACTCGTTAGAAGGAAGTCACAGATCCCATTAACACTCAAGGGAAGATCACACAAGGGTTTAAACCAGGAAGAGGGAAATGTAAGGCTACCCTAGAGTCTGTCCATCACAGCCCACCCTCTGGTCCCCAGTGACGTGTGTTCCTCCCACATAAAAAAACCCAAAAAACCATTTACTCCCTCCCAAATTCCTCAAGAACCTCATACCATTACAACATCTGCTTAAAGTCTAGAATTTTACTATCTAAATCAGGTCCAGGTATGGATGAGGCTTAGGCATAGTTACTCTCAATCTATAAAGCGGAAGACAAGCTATCTGGCTCCCAACACACCCAACATACAATGGAGGAACAGATACAGTAAAATAGTTACAGATGTTCCATTTAAAAGGGGGGGGGTGGAATGGAAGGTAAAAGGAGTTAAGGAGTTACCAGTCCAAAGTAGTTTTTGACATTCAGCCTAGCAAACTCCTGCCAGAGCTCCTTGATTAGATTTCAGGGCCTGGGTATAATTCACTCTTGGTTAATAGCTCTTGGTTCTGTTCTCAGTTGTCTTTCCTTTTTCATGAAAGGTAGCCCATGTTTGCAGCTGAGTAGTTCTACCATCCTGCATCCTGCCCGTAGAACTGTGGAAATCTAACAGCCTCCTTTGATTTTGTACTCTTTCTGTCCCATTCAGTATAAATTGGCAGTGCTTTTGCTGACATAATGCATTTCTTAAATGCACTTTGGGTCTCTTGTCAGTTTCCCTCTACACAAAAGCAACATTTACCATTCTTTCTGAGACAGGCCCTCCTTTACCTATAGTCAGGATGCTGAGATGGTTGAAGGACAACTCAAACATGGAAAGGTCCTATTGTTTGAGGAGTTGTATGAGGCACACATCTGTGTGGAGAGGGCCCCTTGTGAATGATTACTCTTCTGATCCTCTGATCTTCCTGAGATTTTAACAAAAGCTTGTACAATCACTACTTGGCTTTTTCTCTAGGCCAGGGCTTTTCTCTATGCCACAAGCTTGAAATTCCTTCCTTCCTTCCTTCCTTTCTTTTTAAGATTTTATTTATTTGACAGAGAGAGACACAGTGAGAGAGGGAACACAAGCAGGGGGAAGTAGGAGAGGGGAAAGCAGGCTTCCTCAGGCTCCCTAGCCTGATGCCAATGCCCAGCTTGATCCCAGGACCCTGGAGTCATGACCTGAGCCGAAGGCAGATCCTTAACAGTCTGAGCCACTAGGCGCCCCCTGAAAGTCATTTCTTAATTTTAACACCTTTTGCCATCTGGAGAGACTAATAATTTTCAAAGTCATCAAGTCCTGGTTTCTTTTTGACTAACAGTTTTTCCCTCAATTTTTCTGTCTCCCCTTGTACTTTATTACATGTAGCAAGAAGGACCAGGGGCACCATCAACACTTTGCTTGGGAATCTTTGCTAGATGACCCACTTTATCACATACCTATTCTGCTTTTCCCATCATTGTAGAAGACAATTTTGCTACACTTTCTGTAACCACCTAACAAAAACACCTTTTGCTTCATTCTCCAACGACATGTTTGTTATTTCCTTTCGAGCCCTCCCTAGCAACATCCTCCAAGTCTGAGTTTTTGCTGACAGTCTGACCAAGACAACATGGGCTTTCCCTACATTGCTCCTCAAAATTCTTCTAGCCTCTAACCAGTGCCAAAGTCACTCCCACTGTTTTAACTATTTGTTATGGCAGCACCAAAATATTGGTATTTCAGTACCAAAATATACCCTTTTGCTTCTAAGTTTTATTGATTAGATCTGTTAGAATTTTAACTACATGGAAAGGGTTTGTATGTTTGTAAGGAATTTCAAAACCCAGCATCTCATTCCTGTGCAACTCAAAAATGATTTTGCTTGCTTCCAATTTTGAGAAAATTACTATACCATCAGGAAAGTAAAGATACTACTTTAAAAAGCTACCCTATTCTCCAAGAGTACAAGAATATTTTTAAGAATAAGTATAGCAGGATGCCTGAGTGGCTCAGTCATTTAAGTGTCTGCCTTCGGCTCCTGGGATGGAGTCCTGCACGGGCTCCTTGCTCAGCAGAGAGCAAGCTCTCTCTCATTCTCTGACAAATAAATAAATAAAATCTTTAAAAAGGAAAAAAGAGTAAGTGTAGTGATAAAGAAATAAATTTAAATATCTAAATATTTCACAAGTTTAAGTTTTAATGTAACCGTAAGTTTTGTAATCATTCTGAGGTTTCATTTGTGTGTGTTTCTGCTTTTTAAGGCATTTGTAGCCTTTAAACTATTCAGATATAGGACATTCATGATTTTAGCAGAATCCAGTTAGTTTGGAAATTAATGTTAAAATGTCTGGAAAGCCTACTTGTTAACTCGATCAGCTTTAAATTTTTTAGTTTTTTTTTTTTTAAGATTTTATTTATTTGACAGAGAAAGACACAGTGAGAGAGGGAACACAAGCCAGGGGAGTGGGAAAAGGAGAAGCAGGCTTCCCACCGAGCAGGGAGCAACGCGGGGCTCGATCCCAGGACCCCGGGATAATGACCTGAGCCGTAGGCAGACGCGTATCGACTGAGCCACCCAGGTACCCCTAATATTTTTAGTTTTATAATAAGGGAGAATCTGAATTTTTAGAGAAACACTGTTTAATCTATTTATATAATTAATAAATTAAGCATTAAACGAAGTACAGATCGCAGAAAGGCACCTCTTGTGGACACAGGCCCCCTCAGACACCAAAGAATTTAATCAGATATAAGCATTCCACAGAGATTCGTGGAGGAGATGCAGAAAGCTGCAGAGTGTAGGAGCCATGAGCCAGAAGCCAGTACCAGTCGCTGTCCTGACTCCCTCTAGCGGCTCAGACTGCAAAGCCTGCCTTTCCCGGAGCACCAGGAGAAAGATGCTTATTGTAGGTCGTCTCACTCTCCAGGAAGTTTCATTTGATTAGCGAGATAACAGTAACAATAACAACAACAACAATGATGACAACAACAATAAAGGGGCGCCTGGTGGCTCAGTGGTTTAAAGCCTCTGCTTTCGGCTCAGGTCATGATCCCAGGGTCCTGGGATGGAGCCCCGCATCGAGCTCTCTGCTCCTGGGAGAGCCTGCTTCCTCCTCTTTCTCCCTGTCTGCCTCTCTGCCTACTTGTAATCTCTGTTTGTCAAATAAATAAATAAAATCTTTAAAAAAATAAATAATACAATAATAAAAGGTCCAGAATTTCTTCCACCAAGGTTCCTTCCTGTGAGGCATTCATCCAGCCTTCGCACAAACACTTCCTAGACACTAGGCACTGCAATCTGCTTTGAGTACCCCTAACGATGACAAAATGCTTGCTGCTTTTCTGTGGACACGCTCTCCCTGGACCCTGTACTCAGTGGCTCTGTGTTTGCCCTCTGGAGCGGCAGAGCACAGTTCTAATCTCTCTTTCACCTGACAGCACTTCAAATATTTGGAAAGAGCTTCTTGTCACCCCACCCCCCACCTCATTCCCACCCCCTTTAAAAAGGTTATCTTCTCCAGGCCAATGGAGCTATTCCTTTCAACTGCTCTTCCTTTGATCCAGTTTCCAATTTCTGTTCCAGTTACTTGCCTCTGGAGGCATTTCTGCTTTGTCAACATCTGCCAAAACCACACTGACCAAAGGGACTGCACTTTTTCCCTGGGACGTGACCCACCTGTCCCACAGATGATGGGGGCTGCCGTGGCCCTCCATACACATGCCGCTACTGGGGTTCGGTGCTCCTCGGAGAAGCTTTGCCAGATGATGGACAGGAAGCTGAGATTTCTCCTGTCTGGGTCTTCCCCACATGAGGCAAGTTCATACTTGCCTTACTCTATCCTCTTTGAGGTCCTGAAGCATTTTCTATAGTTGGGCAGAACTCCCCAGTTTCCCAAATAATAATGTATGCAAACAATGGAAGGCAGGTGACAAGGTCCTGGTGAACTTTGCCTGCCGCTGATCAGAGAACTTAAAAAAAACCCCAAGAATGACTTACTCCCCTTTGAGAGGGAAGCCTGGCCTCCAGAGAATGGGTTCTGATCTTCAGATTGGGGACATCAACGGGCCCAAATTCCTTCTGTTGTTGTTTAAACTAATTTTCTCTCATATTGCTCTGTGGGGACACTGAGGAAAAAAGAGACTTGGTGTCAATAATGTAACATCTTTTTATAGTTTCAAGACTGATGTTCAGTCTCCTCACACCTCACTTCTCTGAACTAATGTAGACTTTTCCCTGAAGGGCTATTTTTCAAAACCTTTCATCATTTACTTTGTCTCCCCTGGCTCCTTTCCAATGCCTCTGTAACATCCTCCACTCATGGGTCCCAGGACTGAACAGTATGTTTTAATGACTGATATTGGCTATAGATTAAGAATTATATCTGTGAAAATATTTCCATTATAACATAGCTCATTGTTACTAAGATTTATATACTAAGGAGTCCCTGGCTGGCATATATAGGTTATGTCTCCAAACTTGCTTTGTAGATCAGATATCTGGGCACATGTTTCCACAGAAACCATGTTATATCTGGCACTTGGGCTCCCAGCCCAGCCAACAAAAGCCAATTTAATTCACAGAGCAATAATGCTATCAGGCTGAATTTACAAAATAAGAATTATCTGATCTTAAGAATAAGAGACACAAAAAGATAGAATGGCAATTTCTTCTTTTGTTTCTCAACAGAGACTACTGCTTGAAGTGGGAGACTCTTAACTTTGGGTATTTCCTGCAATCTTTTCTGGCCTTCTCCCACTTCTTTGGGTCCTTATCCCAGTAGCCTAGTGTTACCCAAAGTCTCCTACCCTGCTGCGACACTTAGATCTCCCCACACCCCCAATTCTCTCTGCTTTAGTACATCTTGGTTCCCTCTCCCACAACACAAACAACCCACTCTCCTAGTGAAGCTAAACTCAGGTAAGTGTTAGGATGAACCAACTGCCACAGATGAGTTGTTCTCAATCATGCCTCTGGTTTTCCATGGGTACATTAGTTCTCCACAAGACTCGTCTGTGCACTTTCAGGCAGGGTCAGGAAACGAAAAACTATGTGAATATGGAAGCCATTATATTAGGTTTGCTTCTTCTATCTACTTGTGAGTCTATTCCAAATGGTACCTGCTTTCCATAGATTACCTCCTTCCTCCACTTCTGAATCACAGATCATATGTTCGAAACAGTTTTTCAGCAGTTACAAGATTTTTAAAATCGTTTTTGAGAAACTGGTATTCTTTGGAGAAAGTTAGTGAAAGCAACCAGACCAAAAAAAAAAAAAAAAAAAGTGCATACTGTAGGATTCCAGTATCCTAGATTGTATAAAATTCTAAAGAAGCAAACTAATCTATAATGATAGAAGCAAATCAATGTTTACTCAAGTCCAAGGGAAAAGGGAGAAAGGATTACAAAGGGGTGTGAGGAAACTGTTAGAGATGATGAAAATGTCCATTGTCCTGATTGTGGTAAAGGTTTCATGGGTATACACTGTCAAAACGTATCACATTGTACACTTTAAATATGTATAGATTATTGTACAGCAATTATGCCTCAATAAAGTTATGAGAAAAGGAAAATGTAAAAAGGCTAATCTGTATGTGTATATATATTTTCCCTCTCAGAATAAATATTTTTTATTATATTTGCCTCAAGTGTTGTTTACAGAAAAGAAATGAAATAAAACATATAATAGTGAAGTCTCCACCCACAGTTCCATTTCTTCACCCCAAACCCTAGAAGCAACTATCAGGAATTTAGTATCCCAGTCTGTCCCTTTGTAATAACTTCATATGCATACATATATATTCTTAAACAATATATATCATTTCTGTGTGCTTTAAAATTTACATAAATGAGAGCATATATATTTTATTCCACAAATTTCTTTTTTCTTTCAAGTTGACATTATGTAGAGAGATATTTTGCATATGGATATATTATATTATAGTTAAGTAATATCTATTCCTCCTAATGACTATTATAATAATTCATATCATAATATAATAGGAATATTATGATAATCCATATCACAATATACTATGGTATTATGATAATTCCTATCACAATATAATGTGAATATATCACACTTTATTTACCCATTTCCTCTCTGATAGGTATTCCAGTTGTTTTCAATATTTCATAATTATAAGCAATATTGCAATAAGCTGCAAGATTCTCAAAACAAATCTCATGGTACTGGCAGTAGGAGTTACTAGGTATTGACCACCAAGTGCACAGACAGGTTTTCTGTGAGTCAGAGGTTGGTAAGGCAAATGTCCTGCTTCAAGGATCTATGAACTGCACAAAAATAGCCAAAGTTGGATATGACAGTGTCTCCAGACTGCAGTGTAACAAAGCAGCTCTGTGAGGTATCCTACAGAGTTGAGGATGATTCAAAGGACATTCCAGTGGCAGAGTTTAAATCTGACTTGGACACACTAGGAATCCAAAGCAGATGACCCTCTCCCTTGCCCTTCCCTTCGCTCACATGCTCACTCTCTCTCTCTCCCTCCCTCAAATAAATTAATAAAACCTGAAAAAAAAAGAAAGCATATATTCACTGCTTCTAGATTATTACGTTTGATATTTATGTATTAAAACTATGTTGTTTATAGTAATATTTGGATCATTCCACTGTCCTTAATTTTTACTTTCTTGATTTAGTAAAATCTCGAATGGAGCACATTAAAACCTCCATTACTGGAGCACCTGAGTGCCTCAGTTGATTAATGGTCTTGGCTTTTGATTTTGCCTCAGGTCATAATCTCAGGGTTGTGGGATCAAACCCTGCTTTAGGCTCTGTGATCAGCAGGGAGCTTCTAGAGATTCTCTCTCTCTCTTTCCCTCCCCCGTACACACTCTCTCTCTTAAAAGAAATAAATAAGGGATGCCTGGGTGGCTCAGTCAGTTGAGCCGCTGCCTTTGGGTCAGGTCATGATCCCAGGGTCCTGCAATCAAGTTCCACATCGGGCTCCTTGCTCTGAGGGATCCTGCTTCTCTCTCCGCCTCTGCCTGCCACTCTGCCTGCTTGTGTGCACGTGCGCTCTCTCTCTCTCTCTCTGACAAATAAATAAAATCTTATAAATAAATAAATAAATATTTTAAAAATATTATTAAAAAAAACCAAACGTCCATTTCTCCTGCGTTTCTAAAAATTATTGCTTTGTATATTTTGATACGTACTGATTCAGCATAGACATATTCCCAAATGTTAGAACCTTGTTGTGAGTTTTACCTTCCGTTATTATAAAATTATATCTCAAGAATGTAGAGGGACTGTGGACTCTGAGAAACAAACTGAAGGTTTTGGAGGGGAGGGGGGTGGGGGGGAATGGGTAAGCCTGGTGGTGAGTTTTAAGGAGGGCATGTATTGCATGGAGCACTGGGTGTGGTACATAAACAATGAATGCTGGAACACTGAAAAAAAATTAAATTTAAAAAAATTCAAAATGTTTAAAACAGATGGCTTTGATGAATAAAATCAATTATCTTTTTTTGTCTTTAAAAAAAAAAAGGGTGGAAGGAGAACATCCAGCAACTCAGCGGCCTAAGATGATGCAGAAGAGTTCCCCTTCCGCTACTACTATTATTACAGAGAAACAGTGGATGAAATAGTTGTATTTATAACTGAGAAAGAGAACAGGAGCTCTCCAGAATACAGAAGCAAAGAGGAAACTCAGAAACTGGGCGGTATGTAAGGGCTAACACCACCGTAGCCTGTTCAGGGTTTGGACCAGCTCTAGGCCATAAGAGTTCCTGGTATTTTAATACCCTCGCAAGCCAACATGTGTTGTCTGGTGTGAGCAAGGAAGACAACTGGGATTGAGCACGCTCCAAAAGTTGAGCACAATCCCGAGTGCTAGGCTGTTGGCAAAAACAAGGTCAGACAAATTCCTATATCCTCAGGCTACAGGTGAAAACAAAAGTTCATCCAGAAAAACATGGAGTCAAGCCTATGCCATATACTGACATGAGTTCTGAGTTTTTTTTTTTAATTTTTTTTTTTTAAGATTTTATTTGTCAGAGAGCGAGCGAGCACAGGCAGACAGAATGGCAGGCAGAGGGAGAAGCAGGCTCCCTGCCGAGCAAGGAGCCCAATGTGGGACTGGATCCCAGGACGCTGGGATCATGACCTGAGCTGAAGGCAGCTGCTTAACCAACTGAGCTACCCAGGCGTCCCGAGTTCTGAGTTTTCACTGAGAAGTAGAAATATCAAGATAAGAAAAAAGCATAAAAGCTGGTTGAGGAATGGTGATATCTCTAGAACTTGAGCAGAAGCAAACTCACAAACACAGTCAAGGGATAATCTAACAGCCCCAATGCACAAAGCTCTTCCCCAGGGGGAAAATATCCATGCTGACTATATGTAAGTTCATAACAAAAATTTCAAACCACAGGAGGAAAGCACCTTGCATGTGGGATCACAAAATTAGGTCAGATCAGGAGAATTAATCCCCTCCAAATTGAAGAAAACAGATTTACAGATGATGATATAATAAGTATGTTTTAAATGACTTATAAGATTTTTTTAAAAAGGAATAGAAAATAGAATGAAAAACTGGAAAATATGTAAAAAGAAAGGCAGATTTAGAAAAGGACCGAGAAATTATTTTGTAAATGAAATTTAAATTAATTTAAAGTCAAAACTAAAGATATTTAATACCTGAATAGAAAATAAGGAAACTGGAACAAAGGAAATGACTCAGAGTGCAGCAGAGAGAAAAATGGGAAAAAAATGAATGAGAGTTTTAACAATCACAAAGGACAGAATCATAAATGATAGAAAGGATATCCAATAAGAGTTATAGAAGGGGTGAGGGGCACTTGGGTGGCTTGGATGGCTCAGTCAGTTAGGCATCTAATTCTTGATTTCGGCTCAGATCATGATCTCAGGGTCATGAGATCAAGCCCAGTGTCAGGCTCTGTGCTGGGCATGGAGCCTGCCTAAGATTCTCTCTCCTCCTCCTTCTGCCCCTCCTGCCCCAGCTTGCACTCTCTCTCAAAAAAAAAAAAAGGAGTGAATAAAAAATGGGAAAGAGATAATACGTGACTCATGATTAGCTTTTTCAGAAGGAGTGAATAAAAAATGGGAAAGAGATAATACATGACTCAGAAGGAGTTACAGAAGGAGTGAATAAAAAATGGGAAAGAGATAACGTGACTCATGATTAGCTTTTTCAGAACTGACAAAACACAGGGATTCTTCAATTGACAAGCATACCGTATGAGTATCTATTGCATAACAAACCACCCCAAAACCGAGCAGATTAAAACAACAATCCTTTAAATCATAATTCTGTGGAATTAAAGCAACCCTTTGTTTAAATCGTAGTTTTGAGGGAGAACAACTTGGGCTTGGCTCAGCTGAGAGTTTATGGGCAGATGCGGTCAGTGGGCAGTGGCCTCACTCACATTAGCTGACTGAGAAATCAAGAAGAGAATGAGGCTCAGCCCATGAGGGCTCCCTGCAGGGCACTCTCTGTTTTACTTGGCAACTGTCATGCCAAAGACAAGTGAGCAGCGATTGAAGACCTCTGTGTTCTGATTTAATGTTTTGCAGCTGGGTTTTCAAATGTGCTGTTGTATACATGTTCTGCCCTTCCACAAAGATTGCGACAGATGTTGACTTACTGGGAACAACCTGGTTTTAAGAGGGGAGTTGGAATCATTTTCACTCATAACCTGGTGTTTCTTTGCCTCGCTCTGTTGCAAGCCTGAGGTAGCTAATTGTTAGTTTTACCTATGACCACTTCACCTTCCAAATTCAGTTCAAAGAAACTAAATAAAAGACAAAGCTCGTTGGTGTTAAATTTTGCTCTGCTTGGACTGCAGCACTAAGATTTGTGTGTGTGTGTGTGTGTGTATTATGGTTAATGATTATAAGAATCAATAGGAATTATATTTACATAGTATTGGTGATGGATGGATGTGAAAAATACGAAAGATGGGTCTGGACCGTGGAAAATAAAAGGAGGTTGGAAAATTGGAAGTACAGATTAATTAAAAGGAGAAAACGACAAGACGTTCCTATTTGGGATTTCCTAAGCCATAAATCACTCTTCCTCTCATCCAAGAAGTGGAAGCTAGAAAGTAATTTGTCTTTCCTAAATAAACTCCACATTCAAGTCTTTGATAAACTCATAGGAAATACGGAAATCCTGTTAATAAGAACAATAGTTTTCAGAGTGAGAGTAGCCTATTTACATCTGTTCTGGAAACTGCTTGTTCGGGAAAGGGCTCTTGGGCAGGAAATCCCCACACAACTGTTCTACTCAAAATATATAAGCTATTGGGCAAAAAACACTGAGGGCAAGAGAGAAAGGTGTCACCAATCCTAGCTAACATAACCACTAGCATAATCCATTTAGGATTAAGGCAGGACCAGAAAATGAAGAGTTGGGAAGGGTGGGAACAAGAAATCACTGAGGTGCTTCAGGGCGAGATGGGCTGGGAAGATGGCACTCCAGGCTCCAGATTTCCTAGGATGGTACCTGTTTCAAACATTCAGACTGGAGTGTCCTTGTACTTGTCATATTAGATGTGCAGATCTATTGTTTTGAAAATTCGGTCACTATCGACACAGGGAGTCTAAGGGGCTGGGGAAGTGCCAGGAGCCTTTCCTGTTGCCTGGGTAACCATTGCTACTTTCAGTGATTCTGGGGTGTCTGTGCCTTTGCTCTTATTAACCTGTATTTTGTGTCCTCCCACCACCGGCCTGACCCTTTCAGACTTTGAAGTCTGCTCTTAGCTTTAATGATGACCAGCCATACAACCCCTCATCCCCCATATCCTATTTTACTCCTGCAGAGGAAAACACCCAAATTGGACAAGATTCACAAAGTGTGGGGACAAAGGAGAGCTCCTAACTAGAACAGGAGTGTGACTCTGAAATTTCAATAAGAAGGCCTTCTCTGCAGGGAACACAGAAGGCACTTGGTAACCACTTGTGCTTCTTCGTGTTAAGACACTGAGAACCAGAAAACAGTCTTCCCTGGGGCAGTAGCATCAAGACAGGCCTGACATGGCCACGAGGAAAGCTTGGACAGAAATTCAAATAAACTGCTTCAACTTTGACTCTGCTTTGCCCAGCCCATCAATACTAGCACATCTCATATCTGTTCCTTCTTCCACATATGACTGAGTCCACTCTGAACCCAATCACCAGTTCCCATTCCAATTTTTTAAAAGATTTTATTTATGTATTTGACAGAGCAAGAGAGAGAGCGTGCACACAAGCAGAGGGAAGGGCAGAGAAGGAGAAGCAGACTCCCCGCTGAGCAGGGAGCCTGATGTGGGGCTCATTCCCAGGACCCTGGGATCATGACCTAAGCTGAAGGCAGTTACCTGACTGACTGAGCTACCCAGCCGCCCCTCCCCCTTTCCATTTTTGAACTGGTCATTTGGAAAAGAACTCTTTCCCAGCTCATTTTCCTGCCTTTGGCGTTCAGTCCAGTTGCATCTGTGGACACCTCCCCTGCTGGACTCCCAACCCTCTTAGGCCAGGCCCTCCTGGGATAATCTACACAAGGTAGTTACGAACTAGGCATTTACTCTTTCAACATGAAAAGAGCGAAGACTTACAGTTTTAAGATGGTAGAAAAAGTCATTTTATTCTCCTTTCCTCTCTTAGGAGTGAGTAAGATGAAAACAAAAACCACACATGCAGCATTGATCAAACTAGTAGGCACTTCTGTTCTCAAATCATAATATGTGAAGACAGAAAGTAAGTGGAAGATTCCAGTCTTAGCAGACTTTAGCAGCCTTTCTCTAAAGGTAGAAGACCTGCACCTGCAAAGAATGAAATCACCAAGAAGCAAAGTGGATTTTGTGTTGTACAACTCCTGAAAAGTTTGGGTGAGGCGACTGATGAAATAGGGAGATTTGTTCCAAATCCAGATTTGGAACAAATGAGACTTTGGTCCTCACTCTCAACCTAAAGAAAGGGATAAAACCCTTTCCTACATATATTTTTTTGGCGAAAAAAATGAACCAGAAATTTTCTGGTATGGTGAGGTTAGATTTTGGAGTAAAAATACTGAATGATGCAAATGTCTCTTTCTTGTAGTCCTATGATATGTAGTTAAATACAACTATCTCGTACTTTTGCCATTTTGTCTGGAGATCTCAGGGCAGAAATCCAAACATTTTTAGGTGCACATTCTAACTTCCAAGTTACCAAATATTTATAAAGCAGTTCATCTCTGCATAACCAGATCATCATTTTCTTTCCAGCATCCTATTTAGCCTTTCCAGTTCCCAAACCAATGCCCCTTACGTTTTGTTCTTCTTGTGTCTCTAACCCACTACTGACACCAATTCCTAATTCCAATTAGAACCAGTTCCTGATACCAAAAGCTGTTGCCACAAAATGTTACATAGCAAACATCCAAAAACTCAGGACCTTCAAAGTAAATGTAATTTATTATCACTGATCTGTGAGTCACCTGAGCGTTGGTAAAGCTCAGCTGGACTCAGCTGGCCTGCTCTGCTGACTTAGGTTGAACATAGCTAGGACCAATTGGCTTAGTTCTTTGTATTACTGATCCTCCTTGAATTGTTAACATGTTCTCCTGCTTCTGGTGGTAGAGCATGGAAGAGCAAGCTCAGCCACATAAATGATTTCCAACCTCTGCTTTCAACATAGCTGCAATATCCCATTAGCTGGAGTATGTCATATGGCCAAGCTTAGAACCAAAGTGCAGGGAAGTACATCCCACCCATGTAAGTGGGAGGGGGACAGAGAACAGTGATTATTTTTGAGCAATAATCTAATCTACCACACATGGTATTGTGGAATTTTAGATCACTTCCAAAGAGGAAAAGTTATCAGATCCAAAGTATTGGGAATTAGAATGGCGAAACTTCTCAGAGCAATTCCTAAAGTTAGAAGACAATGGAATGCCTTCCCAATTCTGAGTGAAATGATTTAAATCTAGAAGCCTATATCCATCTAAATAAGTCAATTATAAGGCTAGAATAAAGACATTTTGAGACATTCAGAGTCTCAGTCAATTAATTATCTCCCACATACCTTTCTTCAGGAAGCTATAGGAGAATAAAATCCACCAAAAAGGGGGACTAGAAAGAGCAAGATGAGGAGTACAGGAAATAGGAAATCTAACACAGGAAGAAGATGAAGGAAATTTCCAGTGTGACAGCACATGGAAGTTCCATAGAGTTGCATGGTGAGAAAGAACATTCTGGACCAGAGGGATGCTTTGTGGCTCTCTGCAGAGTAGACAATTTAACTGTGTGAAAAAAATATATATAATGCTATTGTACAGAATGGGAAAACTCAGGTATGAGTACAATGAAAAACCAAGCAAACAAAAAATGGTGAAATTATTAACTCTAGAAAAATACAAAAAAGTATAAGAAAAATATATTCATAGTTCACTATGGTTCAGTTGTAAATAATATTTCATATTAAGGTAGTCATAAAAATTGTACTATTGGAAGAATGGGAAAAAGAAAGTGAAATCCTATCTACCACAATAGAAAGTCATAGATAATATCCAACATGGATACATTAGTAAGCAATATATCAGTAAGCAATGTAATACAAATTATTTAGCAATATGGAAGAAATGTATTGACTCTGGAGAGTGAAATTAGAAAATATGAAGGGTGAGACATAGGACCGCTAGTTATGGGTTGTAAGTCTTTTCTCAATACTTGACTTTTTTGTAAAAATGTGTGCATATATTTTTCTGATAAATATTTTAAAGGCCTAGGGAAAGGTAATAAAATAAAACTGTATAATACTTGGTGAGAGCAAATTTCACCCATTTTGTCATTTATTGAATAATCATTTATGCTTGGCTCTGGGCATCAAAATAATGACTAACAATGCACAGTGTTTAGTGATTACAAAACAGGTTTGCATATGTTTAGTCTTGTGGTTTGATTCTCACAAGTCTGTGAGGTTGCTATAGAGGCAAATTTACCATGATGCTGATCAATCTTAAGCTTTAGGACCTCTCAGTGAATGAGCTGCTTCCTAACTCTAAGAAGGGTCACTAGCAATATGCTCACACATCATAAGGTTTTGTAAATTATATCTCTTCCCCCACCAATGGCCTTTTGGTAAGAAGACTGTTTCTTCCCAACTTCCAATGCATCATACTTCTTCTTATATAGGGTTGGGCATTATTTCTAAATAAATACACATTTTGTATATACCTACTGTATATTCACAATTTTGTATTCTTTTGTTTAAAAAGGGCTCCCCCCTCCACTGGGTGGCTCAGTGGATTAAGCCACTGCCTTCGGCTCAGGGTCCTGGGATTGAGTCCCGCATCAGGCTCTCTGCTCAGCGGAGAGCCTACTTCCCCGCCTCTCTCTCTCCACCTGCCTCTCTGCCTACTTGTGATCTCTCTCTCTGTCAAAAAAATAAATAAAATCTTTAAAAAAAAAATAAAAAGGGCTCCCTCCTCCAATAATATCAATTTCAGGTTTCATAAAACCTGAATTAATCCCTGGTAAGTATTATATATCCCATTTTACAAATTAATGAATAAGGGTAAGTAGCTTTGCCCAGATTTCCACATCTGGATTTCAATCCAGGTATTTGAATATTTGAACTCATTTTCTTTCCACTATTCCACAATACATGTCTAGATGGTGAAAGAAAGATTAAGAGGCATCAGCTAGTTTCCTGGGAAAATCAGTCCTAGAACACGGGTGGAAAGGGGGCAAACCTGAGCCATGAGGACTCATGTGGTGGTTTCTGGGTAACAGTCAGTGGCAAAAGATACAAAAGGAAAGGTCACTGAAGACAAACCACAATGACATATAATCTATCCTCAGCTGGCTCTGCCAAGTGGCTGGAAAGCAACTACACTAAAACACCTCCTGTGAGATGCCACGTACTTGAGTAGGAAGAGGAGGTCTCTTTTTTCCCAGATGTTTCTCCTTTTATTTTATCTATTTTTTATTTTTTTATTTTTAAGCAGGCTCCATGTGCAGTATGGAGCCCAACACTGGGCTTGAACTCACAACCCTTAGATTAGGAAATCAAAGATTCTTGGATTGAAAGAGACAGTTGTAGGGATTTAGCCCAACTCCTCAATGAGGGGAGACAGAGCATAGTGGGAGGCAACACACATAGTGGTTAAGAGCATGGTTGAGGAACACCTGGCTGGCAAAGTCAGTGGAACATGTGACTCTTGATCTCGGGGCTGTGGGTTTGAGCCCCATGTTGGGTGTAGAGATTATTTAAAAATAAAATCTTTTAAGAAAAATGATCATGGTTGAACTTGGCTTCTATCTAGAAGCTACATGACTCTGAGCAATTTATCTAATCTCTATGCCTCAGCTTCTTCACTTATAATCTAGGGATAGCAAAATGAGTCCCTATTCCCTTATGTACAACTCAGAATCCATAATCCTAAAATTACTTCAAAGCTTATTTGGTGGGTAGAGCTAATGTGAACTGATTTGGAAGCACACCTAACCTGCTTCATGTACAGGTATTTGTTCCTTTTAATGTCAAAATTCATATGCCTCCAGGTGATGGGTATTAAGGAGGGCATGTGTTGTGATGAGCACCGGTGTTACATGCAAATAATGAATCATTGAACACTACTTCAAAAACTAATGATGTACTGTATGGTGGCTAACTTAGCATAATAAAAAAAATTCATATGCCTCCAATAGACACATGAAAAGATGTTCAACATCACTCATCATCAAGAAAATACAAATCAAAACTACAGTGAGATATCACCTCACACCTGCCAGAATGGCTAAAATCAACAACACAAGACACAACAAGTATTGGCGAGGATGTGGAGAAAGGGGAACTGCCTTACACTGTTGGTGGGGATGCAAACTGGTGCAGCCACTGTGGAAAACAGTATAGGGGATCCTCAAAAAATTAAAAATAAAATACCATATGACCCAGCAATTGCACTACTGGGTATTTACCCAAAGAATACAAAAACACTAATTCAAAGGGATACATACACCCCAATGTTTATAGCAGCATTACCTACAACAGCCAAACTATGGAGTGTGTGTGTGTGTGTGTGTGTGTCTCATGGGATATTACTCAGCCACAAAAAAAGAAGGAAACCTTGCAATTTTCAATGGCATGGATGGAGCTAGAGTGTATTATGCTAAGCAAAATAAGTCAGTCAGAGAAAGACAAATACCCTATGATTTCACTCATATGTGGAATTTAAGAAACAAAACAAAAACAAAGGGGAAAACAAGAGAGAGAGTGGGAGGCAAACCAAGAAAGAGACTCTTAACTCTAGAGAATAAACTGATGGTTACCAGAGGGGAGGGGGCTGAGGGGATGGGTTAAATGGGTGATGGGGATGAGGAAGGGTACTTATTGTGTGAGCACTGGGTGTTCTATGGATGTTCACCTAAAACTAATACTACACTATATGTTAACTTTACTCAAATTTCAATAAAAACTTAAAAAAAATTCATATACAGTACCACAGAAATATTAATTTATTTAATTATGGAGTACAGTCCCCTGAGGGTACTTTCTAACACAAGATAGATGTGCTATGTGTCTTTTCAAATCCAAAGATTTTTGAAACACATCTGGTCTTTCAGATAAAATACTATGGATCTGAAGTACCTCTCTCATAAGGCCACTGTGAGGCTTAAATTAGTAACACAGGAAAAGTGCTTAGGATAGTACTTGGCACAAAATAAGTACTCCATACACACGTGTGCTATTATTACAGGGAACCCCCTCTAGAAGCATATTCCTGAGAGATGTTATCTGGCATTTCTCTGACTCCTAAGGAGGAGAATTCACTTGTTTATGAGACAACAAAGTTTAAATGCTGAACATTTCTAGTCTAATCTTATACTAGCCGAATTTTGCGTCCCTCTAACTTCTCCCCACTGTTCAGAGCTAGACTTCAGTACAGCTCTTGCAGACAGCTGCCATGCTGCTGTGTCTGCCGAGTCTTCTTTCTCCATGATTAATCGTTCATCATACACTGCTCCCAGACCATCCTGTTAGCTCTGACCTAACGCACTCCAGTTTGCCAATCTATCCTCCCTAAAGCAGTGCCCAAGACAAAAACCCAGGAATCCATATGTGTTCTGAGAAGCATAAGTACACTCCATGCTTTTCCTGTGCTCCAGACTGTGAAAAACAACAGTGTCTCAGTGTGAAAACAGAAGTGAGATGGGAGGAGATTTGGAAAAACACAATCAAGGCCATCGCAGAGTTTCATTAGAAAAACACACTAAAAAAATTCAATTTCAAAGCAATTTTTTCTGGTTTCTCTGAACGAAGATGGAAAACAGTGAGCAGCTTAGACTGATTCCAATACAAGAGTCGAACAGTGTAGAAGGTCAGTGACGTTACACCAATTCATTTACTGTGAAATACTACAGACAGGGCTGCTGGCGCCTGTGTGAAGGTCATGGACCATATCCCACAGCCCAAGAAAAACTAATGATATTCCAACAGAAGGAGAAGAAGAACAGAGCTTAAAAAAAAAAAAAAAAGGAAAGGAAAAAAAAGAAAGAAAACTTTTTACAAGTATCAGCATCAATTTACAGAGAATTACTGAGGAACAGAAAGACACTGCTCCCTCCAGTGGGCAGCTAGACCTTTCCTCATCACTGGCCTTGACCCCTCTAGTTAAAAAGAACCTGAACAAATAAATGCACTAGAGGGGAAGAAATCCATTTCCTGGGGAGGCAATGTGATCACTCACTCGAGCTGTGATGGGGAAAACATTCTTTTGCCAACTTGGCTACCTGCATAGGGTGCCTAAAATTAGAAATTCTTTGGAGTCTTGGTAAAAAAAAAACCCTCAAGAGCTGGTCGGTAGGTACATGGGGATTGTTATTCTAGACTTTCTATTTCATGTATGTTTTAGATTTTCCTAATAAAATGTTTTGAAAAATCCTCAAGCACTTACAACTTTTTAAAACAAATGATGACAGTCTAATAATTTAATCTGTCCTCCTTTTCCCCAGAGATACTCCCCCCACTTTTTAAAAGATTTTACTTATTTACTTGATAGAGAAAGATGAGACAGAGCATAAGCATGGAGGAGAGGGCAGAGA
This sequence comes from Mellivora capensis, assembly GCA_004024625.1. Lineage (NCBI taxonomy): Eukaryota > Metazoa > Chordata > Mammalia > Carnivora > Mustelidae > Mellivora > Mellivora capensis. The sequence goes on from PISX010006195.1 coordinate 81,137, forward strand.
GAAAGGGAGAAGCAGACTCCCCGCTGAGCAGGGAGCCTGATGTGGGGCTCGATCCTAGGATCCTGAGATGAGGGCCTGAGCCAAAGGCAGCCAGTTAACCAACTGAGCCACCAGGCACCCTTTGAAGATACTTTTTAAACCAGAAGTTACCTTCATTAATAAACTGATTGGGGAAATGTTGGTAATTTTTTATGTGGACCTATTAAATCATCTACTAGGTTCTATATCTAATAACTAAACACAGAAATAAGCTATTAGAAAGAGTTCTGACACTGAAAAGTGTGTTCAAAGCCATGTTGGTGAATGAAGGCCAATCCAGTTCATGTCTGGCTGAAGGCAAGGATGTTAGTGTGAGAATGTCTAGCCTGGTTTGTCCTTTAGTCCACTGAGGAATGGCTCTGTGAGCATACTCCTCAGACTCACACCAAACCTCATATCAGAACCACACAAATAAAAGCATAGTCAGAAAATTGATTAGGCAAATAGACTTTGACCTTCTTCTGCTCAAGTGCAGCTAGGAATGGATCTCCAATTTACTTGGGCTCAAGTAAATGCTCAGAATGGGCTAACAAGGTTTTGTACATGGACACTCAGCTAGAGGCCAAGCCTCCAGCGTCCCAGAACTCTTGAGCACCATTTCTTACCCCAGCCCTGCCATTTACTCCAGTCGCTGCTACAGCCAATCAGCTCCACATCGGCCTGGACCAGCTCCACGCTGGGGTAATCTGACAGCACCTCAGGCCCCGTTATGGACCTCTAGGCTTTGCTTCAGGGCTTCTCTGACAACAAGAGCTGTGATGTCTGTGGAAAGCTGCTCGGCAGTGACACTTGCACAATCCAAAAGTGTTGAACAATTATTACTTGTGAGGATCCATTTACATGGGAGGTTGGAGGTGGACAGAAATAAAGACCCCATTGCTGGTGGTAAGTGTGGATCTAGTATCCACACAATTGGCTCTCACTTGTGGTGGACTGGGATGAGGTACAGGTAGAAGGGAGAATGTGGGTTATGTGGTAGCTGTGCACTTGAACCATATGCAGAACCATATGCAGAACATATGCAACATAAAGAATGGAGACTTCACTGGCTTTTGTGAACTGCTTTGGAAGTCTTAAAAAAATAGAATGATGAATTCAGGTTAGCCAACAATCAATTCAAGCACACTGGGAGCTTTAGGTCTCCATGGCAATGTTTGAAAAGCTTTATCTCGTGCACACTCAGGGAATACTGTCTTGAACATTAAGCCACTGATTTAGTCATAAGATGACAAAGTCAAAAAGAGAGAGAACTGCAAAACCTTAAGAGGTCTCCTATTTCAAAGTTAGGATCCGAATAGAAAAGTTTAAGATCTAAAGATAGATCCTATCCTCTGATAGGATATACAAGTCTGAGAATACTGAGCCACTAGATTGATTTTAATGTAAGTGAGCAGGACCAGTCTTTTCCCCCTTGGGTAGAAGAGAACACCCTCATCTAGCTAGGAAGGTAAACACCCTCACCCTGAGTCTGGACTTGCAAGGTGATGCCTGTCCTCATCAAGACCGTAACCACTTCACTCACTACCTCCAGGATAACAGGAGCCAAGTTTTGGCTCAAGCAGGCAGGAAAATATATCCTTGCTCCCATAGGAAGTAATTTACTGCAGAAACTGAAGGCCCTGGCTATTGCATACAGCCAGGAACCTCCAGATGCTAACAAAAGTGGATCTTGAGGATGCTGGACCAGGGCTGGTGAGCGAATAATAGAGAAGTTATTGACAGTGGAACACTCTTCCTTGATGCAAGCTGACCTGGCAAAAACACATAAAGCAATCCACTGCAAGCATGGTTTCATGAAGCTTGGACAAAATAATGACCTACAATAAATAAATTGCTGGAATTTGCCTGGCAAAGCTCTGAGGAAAAAGTTACAAAGCTCAGGCAAGCAGAAATATTAGACTAATCTTTTTTGATTATTCACTTAGGATAGATTACAAAAAGTGTCGACTAGCAATTTATAGAGGCAACATGTAATTTCAATTTCTATAAGCACCTATGTTTTCAAAAGTTTGCAGGAAACATAGATGCCACTCTACGTAACTGAATTCCATCAAACTCTTTATTTTCTGTCATCATCATCAAATGACTGATACTGGCAAATAAAGCATAGTTTGCTCTTAAGCAGTGATGAGTAACTTTTAAAATGTGGTAAAATATACATATATAAAATTTACCATTTTAACTATTTTTAAGTGCTGTATTCAGTGGCATTAAATACATTCACACTGTTGTGCCACCCGCAGCACCATCCATCTCCAGAAAATTTTCAACCCAAACTGAAACTCTGAACACATTAAGCAATAACTCCACATTCTCTCTCCCTCCCTCCAGCCCCTGATAACCTTTACTTTCTGTCCCTAAGAATATACCTATTTTGAGAACCTCATTAATATGATTCGTGGACCCATCTAGTATTTTCCTCTTAAATCTGGTTTATTTCACTTAGCATAATGTTTTCAAAGTAATTCCATACTTTGGCATGTTTCAAAATTTCATTTCTTTAAAAAAGATGAATAATATTCCATTTTACATATATACTACATGTAGGTTACCAGTTCACCTACTGATTGACATTTGGGTTGTTTCCACCATTTGGCTTTTGTGAATAATGCTTCTAGGAACATTGGTATACAAGTAACTGTTTGAATCCCTGCTTTCAATTCTTTAGAGAATATACCTAGAAATGGAATTGCTACATCATGTGATAATTCTGTTTAACTTTTTGAGGAACCACCAAACCGTTTTCCACAGCAACTGCACCATCTTACATTTCCACAAGCAAAGCACAAGTGTTCCAATTTTTCCACATTCTCACCAATGCTTTTCTTTTGAGAAAAAAAAAAAAGCATCCTAATAGACAAGAAAAATTAGACATTTTTTACTATTACCCCTTCAAATATTTTTTTATCCCTTCCCTCTCTTCTTTCCTTCTACTCTACCAAATGAATAAGTGGTAGACCACAAATATAATTCTGTACTTCAGTGATGCTTTGTTTTTCCAATCTTTTCTTACTGTGCTTCAATGTGGATAGATTTTTTTTTCCCATGTCATTATATTCACTGATCTTTTATTCTATAGTGTCTAATTTGTTATTATATCCAACCAGTGTGTTACTTCTCTAGAAGCTTGAGTTGAGTCCTTTTTAAATCTTCCATTTTTCATCTCATCATCTTCATGTTCTATATTAAACTTTGAGTATATGGAACAAAATTCTAATAGATGCACTAACATTTCTGTCTGATAATCCCATAGTCTCTATCATTTCTGAGTCTGGCTCTTGTGACTGATTTTTCTCTTATCATTCATATTTTCCTGATATGCACATACATATGCATATGGTCTGCATATGACTATTCATTTTATGTTGAATTCTAGATATTGTAAATTGTACACTGCTGGGTACCAGACTTTGTTGATGAGTATTAGACTTTTTCTTTTAAACTTTTATATTAAGATTAGTCTGATCCTTTCAGGAATGTTTTAGGCTCTTCTAATGTGGTTTAGAATAGCATTTACTTGCGATACAACTCAGCCCCACTTCAAAATGTTGCCTTTCTAGGATTTCTACTGAGTTTCATGTATATTCAGCAAGGTCTCTTTACTCTGGCTAGAGGGAATTCAAATGGTTTCCAATCCTATGTAAACTCATTATTGTTTGTCTCAGAGCTGACACATAACTGGTCTTTCCTTGGAAGTTGTTCTTGCTCGGATATCTGGAACTTCACTGTCTTCCTGAGTAGACTGATATTCAGGCAAAGACTAGGGGATTCCTACAGAGATTGCTTGGGCTTTTTTTGCATAGTCATTCCTCTCAGGTATTCTACCTTGGTCTTCTTATAGTTACTATAAATTATCTTAGTCTTCTTGAACTACAATCTCTATCTACTTAATTCTGTATGGTTTCCCCTTCTTAAACATAGCCTTAGAGCTACCTGCAAGCAGAAAATCTATATAATGTTAGGTCTTGCCTCATTTGCTTTCATTTTCTCAGGGATCACAATCTTGTTTGGCTCTTGTCCAATGTTTGAAAACAATGATGTCCTATACTTTGCTTAGTTTTGTAGTTGCTTATGTTCAAAAGGTGATTCCAGACTGGCTTGCTCCATAATGGCTGGAAGCAGAAGTTCTTGGAAAGTCATTATAATAACTCAGCTAATGTGTGAGCTCCGGGACAACATTCTATTGTTAGGACACCATCCTCCAGGATATTGTATATATGTGCTAAAGCAACAGCTGGTATATGGTGCCATGTCCCCAACTTCTAGCAATACTGATCCAAGAAAAATGATGTGGAAGAAGATTGGCCCCCCACTCCCCGTCACTCTTCATGATCTAAATAAAACTTTGTGTTTCCTATTCCCAGTTGGATAGCATTGGATTCTGTTGGATTTCCCTAGGGGAAATGGTTGTGCTTCCACTAAAATTGAGGACATTACTGCCACCAGTTAATTGGACTCCTCATGGCAGTAGACCAGCAAACAAAGAAAGGTGTCACCATATTGGAAAGAGTAACTGGCTCTGATTACCATGAGAAGCTAGGCTGCTGATACATAGTGTGTGCAAGGAGGAGTATGCCTGGAACACAGAAGATTCGCTAGGACATTGATTGATGATTCTAGGACTGGGGATGATGAAATGGGCATTTGCAGCAATCATGGCCTTACAAAGACAACTAAAGCCTCAGAGCCCTCAGAAATGAAGGTCTGTGGGGTGCCTGGGTGGCTCAGTGGGTTAAAGCCTCTTCTTTCGGCTCAGGTCATGATCCCAAGGTCCTGGGATCGAGCCCCACATCGGGCTCTCTGCTCAGCAGGGAGCCTGCTCCCGCTTCTCTCTGCCTGCCTCTCTACTTGTGATCTCTGCCTGTAAAATAAATAAATGAAATCTTAAAAAAAAAAAAAGAAATGAAGGTCTGAGTCATCATCTGCCAGGAAAGCAACCTAGATCGGTCAAAGAACTGACTGAGGGCAAGGGAAACCTGAGCAGATAGTGGGAAAGGGAGATGACAGATTACAGACTTGGGAGCTGTTACAAAAGCAGGGATGGTAACTTCTTCCACTAACTTTGCTGTATTAAATCTTTGTAGTGTCTGTGTCTGTCCACTACCTTGAAGAAGACTCTGGCCAGACTGGATTAAATGCAGAGCTTAAAGTATCTAAAAAGTAAAGGGTGAACTCTGTAAAAAACCTGTTGTAGTTTAAAAATACATCCTCAGATGCTTTGATGGTCCTTCCTTCAAAAGGAAAACTAATTCCCTTCCCCTTAAGTGTGGACTGTATTTAGTGTCTCAGTTCTAAGAAACAGAACACGGTGGAAGCGATAGTGTGTCTCTAGACCTCTGAGACTAAATAAAAGGCATGTGACTAAAAAAAAAGGCATGTGAATAAAAGAGAGATGTGACACACATCTCTCCCCTCCCATCCCCCACCTGCACACACACACACACACACACACACACACCCTGCCAACTATTTCTCCGCCCCCCATTTCATCACTCACTCTGGAGGAAGCCAGGTGCCATGTCATACGGACATCCAAGTTCCCTTAATTATGAGGCTGAAAGAGTGGTTTTGTGCAGCTCCATATGGCACGGTTTTCTTTTGGGGAGCAGGCAGAGTCCTGTGGTATGGCTCCAGAGTCCCCAGTCTGGAGGGCTTGTGGGACAGGAATTTGGGGACCAAAGTCTGAAAAGTACTACTGAAAGAGTACCAAAGCCTCCTGCCAACAGCCATGTTGTGAGACACCTTGGAAATGGTTCTTTCAGCCCTAAATCAAGTTTTCAGATAAATGCAGCCCTGGCTTTAAATACTGGGTATAATATCATGGGAGACCATGAGGCAGAACCACCCAGCTAAGCTGATCCTGAATTCCCTACCCAGAAATTGTGGATAACAATTGTTTGTTTTAAGATACTATGTAAGATACTAAGTTTTGGGGTACTCCCTCATGCAGCAATAGGTAGCTAACATAGTGCTGCTTCTGCAGCACGTTATATGCTCTTAATTGACTCTTTTAACTCCAGTCATAGCTACACATGACCAGTTCTGCACCCACTTTGACCAGCTGCACACTATGTAATCTGAAGCACCCCATGTAGTGCACCTACAGTGGGAATTCCATAAGGGCTCAGCAAGAGGCCCTCCAGTACTCGTGTGATGGGTAAATGCTTTCCCTTTCATCCCCCTCAAGCTAGGTTCTGAGTAGATTTCCTCAGAAGCGTCCAGTGGGCTTGAACACCACTTGCTCAGCTGTATCTATCTTGACATGGTATTCTTTTTACTCTACTCTTTATTATGAAAATTATCAAACATAAGGAGAAGTTTAAAGAATTTTACAGCTGAACCCCTGTATCCATTACCTAGACTGTACAATTAACATTTTATTCTCCCTTCATTACATGTCTATTCATTTATCTATTCCTCCATCTATTAGTTAATCCTATTTTTAATAAGATGCATTTCAAAGTAATTTGCAGGCAACAGTACAATTCACCGCTAAATACTTCAGCATGAATATCACTGACTAGAATTCAGTATCTCTTTATGATTTTTTTCTTTTAAGGCAAAATTTACATTCAATGAAATGCAACAATTAAGTTGCATTAAAGTGCACCATTAAATAATTTTTGAAAAATAAATTTGCCTGTGTAACCCAAACCCTCTGAAGATAGAGAGCACTTCCTCATGCCCATTTTCTGTCCATCCCCATTTAAAGACACACCTACCACTGTTTGGATTTTTTCTTCATTGTAGATTGCCTGTTCTAGAACTTCATATTAATGGAAACATATAGTACTCTTGTGTGTAAATGGAAACACATAGTACTACTTTCACCCAGCATATTTTAATATTTATCCCTATGTTGTAGCAAGAGTCCCCCTTTTTGGGGCACTTGGGTGGCTCAGTGGGTTAAGCCTCTGCTTCGGCTCAGGTCATGATCTCAGGGTCCTGGGATCGAGCCCCGTGTCGGACTCTCTGCTCAATGGGGAGCCTGCTTCTCTCTCTCTCTCTCTCTGCCTGCCTCTCTGCCTACTTGTGATCTCTCTCTCTGTGTCTAATAAATAAATAAATAAAAATTTTAAAAAAAGAGTCCCCCTTTTTACTGCCAAGCAGTACTCCACAGCATGAACAAAGCAGTTTACTTATCCATTCTGTAAATATGCTGGTTCTAGTCTTTTCCTATTATAAATGGTGCTGCTATGAGCGTTATTATAAGGCTGTTTGTATCTGCATATTTGATATTTGCACTGAGTAAATATCTAGGAAAGGAATTGCTGGGGCACTGAGATGGGTGTTTCATTTTATAACAAACTGCCAGGCCTCTCTAAAGCGGGTGCAGAATTTTACAGTCCTACCAACAATTTACGAGAGCTCCAACTGCTCTACAGACTCGCCAACATCTGTTGCAACCCATCTTACACTTTAGCCATTCTAGCAGACATTCAGCAGGTATCTCACTTATTCTAATCTTAATTTCCCCAATGACTAGTGATATTGGGCACTTTGCCATGTGCTTATCACTCCCCTGTGTATTGAGAGTGCAATCTTGTATTGGTTTTTTCCACCTTCCCTGTTTCACGCCCCCATTACTCACTCCTGGTGTCCAGTATTCCTTCTCAAATAAACTACCTCTTTTTTTTTTAAGATTTTATTTATTTGTCAGAGAGAGAGAGCGAGAGAGCGAGCACAGGCACACAGAGGCAGAGGGAGAAGCAGGCTCCCTGCCGAGCAGGGAGCCTGATGTGGGACTCGATCCCAGGATGCTGGGATCATGACCTGAGCCGAAGGCAGCCGCTTAACCAACTGAGCCACCCAGGCGTCCCAATAAACTACCTCTTTATGATCCCTTGTCTTGACTTTACTTTAGGGATATCCAGGCTAAGATATCAGGAAAAGCTGAAGAGCTAAAAGGATACAGCTCCATCCTCTTCCCATTCCTGTGAAAATAGCAAAGGGGATGCTTCTCCGTTCTGGTGAAACTTCACCCTTCCTATGTTACTAGATGGGCTTCCACGTGATTTTGGCGGGGGCGGGGGGTCCAGAAAAATGCACCTATGACTGGGAGTATTCTGTACTGACCAAAGGCAGATAGGTTTCTAAAGCTTTCACAACTAAAGGAAACTTCTGTCTTTCAACTTTCTATTGTCACTGGTAGAATCACTAAGATGGTCCTTCACACTCAGTTCAAACACAAGAGTCACTGGTCTAAGAAACAGGCAGAGAAATGGCTTAGAAAACAAAATTCTTCTTCTATTCATCACTTGGGCCTCACAGGTGCCCCAGATTGGCCTTCACACGGTGGACGCCACCTTTCCTCAGCACCCAGAGTACCTTAAGTACCTGTGACTCTCCCGTATGCAAGCCCAAGAGAACAAGGTGAGAGAGAAGCTCCCCTCCACTCACTTTCTCCTTCAGCTTGCCTTATGCTTACATTCAGCCTCAACAACAGGAAAAAAATACTAAAGTTTAACTGAGGTTTCTAGACTTCTATACAGAACTACGATCCGGAAGAGACTCCGATTTCTCAATCTGAAAGAGTGTCTTAGCACACACGCATTCAGTAACTGTTGGTTGAAAAATAATGAATGTAGATGTGAACAGATGCGTACTTAAATAATAGGACAAAATGGTAAATGGTAAACATACACATCCCACAGGATGATACAAAGAGCAAGTTCCATAGGAAGGCCCAAATATGGAAAAGGAAAACTCATGCTCCTCCCACCCCTCAACTGGTTTGGGGTCGATCAAACCTGTAGCCTCCCTACTCCCAACTATGCCCGAGAGATACACATCAGTACCAGAGGTTCTGAGGAAGACAGACATACAGGTGATGGCAGACATGGGTGGTGGCAGCTAGGGGACCCTTGCACTCCTGCCACCCCAGTCCCCTGAGGAGGGAGTACACTTTGGACTCTGCAGGCTGTGACCACACTGCCCAGTTGGTCCATGGGGGTCATGGTCACAAAGCCACCAAAACGAAGCAGGAAGAGGGGACCTCTTCACCTCTTACAGGGGACCTGGAAGCAGCCTCAGCTTGGGTGGCAATTAACAGCAGCTTGAAAAATGACTCTCAGGGTGGACAGCTGTGAGGCCCTGCCATGCAGATGCCTCTAGAAACATGTGGCACAGAGGAATCAGGGTGTCAGGTGATGGTTGGGGTGAAAGGCATGGAAGTGACACCTGGAAAGCATACCATCTTCTCAGTGACAGCAGAAGAGGAGGCACTAGAGGAGGAAGAGGCCAGTAGGCAAAGAAATGGATATGTTCAAACTGAGATGTGCTGTAGGTGTAAAGTGTACACTGGACTTCAAAAACTTAGTACAAAAAATGTAAATTACCTCAATTTTTATACTGATTACATGTTAAAATTCTATGTTTTATATATTGTGTTAAATAGGATTTAAAATTTTTTTAATGTAGGAAATCAGTGGGCAGGAATGGACATAAAAGATTTGTGAAAGATGAAAAATCTGAATCGAGCCTTGAAGGGTAAGTAGGATTGAGGTGGTGGGAGAAAAGGGAAGCAGCCTCTGAAAGAAGATCCAGCCTGTAAATACCTGAATTCTTTCTGATGATCCTCTTCCTGGCTGAAGTTAACTTTCATTGTAACACTGAAAAGGTTAGGGACACTATAATCAAAGATTTAGATTTAAAATCCCCTTTCACCATTGATTAGTGCTAGACAAATCAATAAATCTGAGACTCTGATTTCTCAATCTGAACGCAGGTATCAGAAAAGCTCTACCTCACATGATTGCGGAGATAATTAGATAGTATGTTAAAGAGCTTTATTATGAAGCATCTCGAAATAAATCATTCTCACTTCTTTCCAGTATTTCAGAATCAGCACATCTTCTCAACACTTTAGTTCAAAAGACCTGTGTTTCTCCTTCAATGTCCATGTGTAGTAAGGGAGGCCTATGTATTTCAATATATTTTCATATGCCTCACTCCCCTTTCAAAGATAGCACACTCTTCTTGTTGACTCTGAGGCAGCCATGGTAGAGAGAGTAGGGTATCTGCGGAAGAAAATGGCCATGTGCCATCTTCCTGAATTTCCTGCTCAATGAGTGGCAGCCCCACCCATCCAGGTGAGCAAGCTAACACCTAGTAGTTCCCCTTGTAACATTCCCTCTATCCCCACATCCAATCTGTGAATGAGCACTACCTATTCTGCCTGTCAAATGTCTCTCACTTCTCTGGATGCCACCCAAGTCTAAGCTTTCAGCTTATTTCACTATTTTCACTATTGCAATCATCTCCTAGATGGTTCTATCCCTGACTGTTGCCCAACTCTCTACAATCCATTGTGCATTCCGCAGCCAAAGTGATTTTCTCAGTATTAAGGAAAAAGCATTCAGTCGTGCACCATTCAGTCTGCTGTTAGATGTAAGGTTTTTGTAGATGTCCTTTGTTAGGTTAAGGGAGTTCCCTTCTGTTCCAAGATGTCGACGTCATGAATGGATGTCAAATCTTGTCCAATGCTCTTGATATTGTATATTATAGGAACTCTGTCTGTTACCTAAGTACTGAAAGAAATTAGCCAAATGGGAGATAGAGTTGGAAGGAGAGAGCAAGATGGTATTGTCTGAAATAATGGGGTATATTATGGCCTGGTAAAAGGGAAACAAACAGAGATCATCGGGCAGTCTCTGCTGCCTCCATGATTCAAAGGCAACTGGGTACATAGCATGCATCTGAAACAACTGATTCCATCTCAGTCTACAGTGGACAACTGGGATCCATTCTCCCATCCTGGGATGCCCTTAGGAAGTTTCGGTTAGTATTCATTCCATCTGCCTTGCTGTCCTTCAACAAACAGCAATTATGACATCTCCAACATGAAATTGGGGGTGCAGATTACTTACTATTTACAGGCAGTCCTTCTAATTAGCTATTAAGCTTTAAGTACCAAACCCCAATTCAAATCTACTCATCAGAAGACAATTAATTAAACTTGACTTTCTCATTAGAAACCTACAGTTTTCCTAACCTTTCATCCAGGTCATGGATTCCATGTGACGAATGTCACCTTAAAACTTATCCTATCAATCAGATCACTGTATTTTATCCCACAGAATGGGAGAAAATATTTGCAATACATACATCTGACAGAGAACTTGTATGCAATATACATAATGAACTAATATAATTCAACTATGAAGACAGGAACCAATTAAATATAGGCAAAATATTTGAAAACACAGTCACAAAACAAGATATATTAATGACCAGCAAACATATGGGAAGTCCTCAACATCATTAGCCATTAGGAAAATTCAATTTAGGGATGCCTGGGACGCTCAGTTGGTTCAGCTCAGGTCATGATCCCAGGGTCCTGGAATCAAGTTCGGCATCAGGCACCCTGCTCAGTGGGGAACCTATTTCTCCCTATGCCTCTACCTGCTGCTCCCCCTGCTTGTGCTCTGTCTCTTTCTTTGACAAATAAATAATATCTTAAAAAAAAAAGAAAAAGAAAATGCCAACTAAAACCAAAATGAAAAAAAAAAATGAGGTCCTACTGCACACCCACTAGAATGACCAAAATGAAAGAGAGAGACAATATTAAGTGTCAGTGAGGAAGTGGACCCCTGGAATTCTCACACATTGCTGGTAGAAGTGTAAAACATTACTGCTACTTCCTAGAACATTTGGTAGTTTTCACAAATTTAAAAATATACTCACCATATTACTCAATAATTCTACTTCAGGTTTTTATTCAAAAGAAATTAAAATACATATCTACACATGTCTGGCTGGTTCAGTTGGAACAGCATGTGACTCTTGATCTTGGTGTTGTGAGTTTGAGCCCCACTGGGTGTTGAGCTCACTTAAAATAAATAAATAAATAAATAAATAAATAAATAAATGTATATATATTTGTATATGCATATATATTCACACAAAGACTTGTACACATATGTTCATAACAGCTTTTTCAAAATATATACAACACCCCCCAAACCAGAAACAACACGAATGACCATCAACAGGGAACGGATAAACAAATTGTGATATATATAACTCAGGGATTAAAAAAAAAAAAAGAATCAACTGATACATGCCACATAAATGAATCTCGAAAGCAGTATGATAAATGAAAGAAGCCTTTCACATTCCATTTATATGAAATTCTAAAAAACTCAAACTTTTCCGTAGTGACAAAAAAAACAGATCAGTGGTTGCCTGGAGTGCGAAGAGGGAAGATTTACTGAATAGGATATAAGAGAATTTAGGGGAGTTATGGAAATAACTGGATTTAGGTGGTACTTACATGGCTGTACACATATTTCAAAACCCAACAAACTATACATTTAAAATGAGAGCATTTGATTGGACATAAATTGTACTATAAGATTCATTGTTAAAAATAATAAAACACAAGCTCCTAAAATGCTCAACTAGCTGCCCATTTCCCCCTGAGACCTAGAGTTGCAAAGGGGCATCTACTATCCTGGGACCCCTCCAGGCAAACATGTCCCTGGCTCCCAGGCCATCATGTGGTCTCTTACCACGGTGGAGAGGACTAGCCTCATGTGAACCCCAACGTGGGGCTTGGATCACATGCTGGCTTGAGGGCCCTCAGTACTCCCCTCACCCTCAGATCCCACTTCACTTTCTCAGGGGAATGAAGGGTACTTCCTCCCAAGCAGGGAGCTCAGTGGTCTCAGGAGGAAGGGGAGGAATAGAAGATATCCTTGTTCTGTTTACAACTCATTCACGGACGACTGTCATGGTTTACTGATGACTCACACCGAGCTGAACATTGGGGTAGGAGTTTTCCACCTGCTATCATGTTCAATTCTTGTCCTAATCCTAAGAATGACTCCTTCTATTAGGCCAATTTAGAGAGGAAAAGGCAAAGGAAACAGAGAAGCTAAGAAACCGTTCTAAGCTTTCAGAGCTAGTAGATGGCAGAACTAAACCCAAGCAGCATGATGTCAAAGCCTTGTTCTTCACCACCACGCTGTCTTTGCTTGTGAGCCAGCTCTGCTTCCGATTGCTCATGCCTGTCCCTCCCCTCGTCACCTTGCCCCAAGTGCACACAGCTGGGGGCAGGCCCAGAGGACAGTGTTCTGAACAAACAGGACCCAGGCCCAGAACATGGAGTCCTGTTCTCCCTGCTCCAGCTACATCAAGAGAGTCCAAATTTTAGACTTACATTAAGTCATTTTCTCTATAATTCAAGTACAGAAGTACTTTTGAGAGCCACACAGCATTCCGGCTATCCCTGTGTGCTATAAATATGTGATTTATGGGGAAAATGGGTACTCTGTGTCACATTCAAACTGAGAAATATCTGAAAGAAAGGAGAAAAAGATCCCATCCTATTGAGTATTGAAAAGTATGGAAAAATATTTACAGTATGTCATAAGAGTAAATAGGCACATAAAAACAGCTTCTGTTTGGAAGTGCAAATCAAATGTTAATGTGGCCTTGAGTTTATTTCAAGTATTTTTCATGAAGCATTTTCATTTTCACAACTCAGTAAGTCCTCCATATTAAACCAGAGTCAAATGATTTTAGATGCCTACTTGAAAACCCTTAAGATCAATGCATTCAACTCCCTTTGTAAAGAAGAAATACACTGCAACTGTTCTTTGAAAACAGATTATTATGGCATATAGGTCATTAGTCACTAAAGAACAGGATCCTTGAGGGTAGAGTCGCGGGCTGGTTTTTCTTTGCCTTGCACAAAGCTCAGTGTGGGGTGGACGCCTCATTTTTCTTGGCCCAACGCCCCTTTCTCTCAGGAGGCAGGAGTCCTCTTCACTGGGAAAACTCCCTCCCCAACTCTGAGTCAAGTAAGAGTGGCCAAACCCATCCCCCTGACCACACAGGGGAGAAAGCCATCCCCCCAGGGTCTCAACGTGTCCTGTCCCAAGATTCTTCACGCTTCCACTAAAGAAAGAGCGAGAACAGGGGCCCAAGAGCCCAGGAGCTGCTGGCAGCTGTGTTACTGGCTGAGAGGGGAAAGTCAGTTTGAGAGAAAGATCCCTTAAGGGGTTTCTTCTCTGAGTGGGGATGCCCCGCAGCCACCAACTGGGTGTCTTCCAGGGATTCGGTTACATGTGGGATCACACATCACAGACAAGGCCATGTTGATCTGAAGGCACCTGTGGTCTACTTTCTTTCTTCTCAGATCCAAGTTAAAATCACAAAATCAAAGCATTCTTAGCTGCCATTTATAAACAAGGAGCCATACTTTCCAGCTTCTATTCTGCCTCAAGTCCCTGAGAGACAGTTCAGGCCATTCCTATCATGTAATCCTCCCAACAACCCTACAGGGGAAGGAAGCTACTATTATCATCATTCATACACAGTATTTATTGATCCTATACATGGGCACCAGCGAGAGCAGCTGAGAGCAGAACTAAGGAAGAGCCTTAGATTTTTACAGAATGTACCTTTTTGAAAACGTTTTTTTCTACTGTGGTGAATATATAAAAAACTTAACATTAAAATATATTATATGTTTATACAAAATTTAAAAAAAATTTTTTTAAATTTTTTAAAATGTATTTATTTTTCAGAGAGAGGGAGAGAGAACGAGCGAGCACAGGCAGACAGAGTGGCAGGCAGAGGCAGAGGGAGAAGCAGGCTCCCTGCTGAGCAAGGAGCCCGATGTGGGACTCGATCCCAGGACGCTGGGATCATGACCTGAGCCAAAGGCAGCTGCTCAACCAACTGAGCCACCCAGGCGTCCCCCCCCAAAAAATTTTTAAATAAAAAAAAACAAACAAACAAACTTAACATTTAAGCCTTTTATTTGTTTACTTATAGCCTTTATTTATTTTAGAGAGAGAGACTGAGATCATGCACTCATGAGCAGGGGAGGGAGGGATGGAGGGAGAGGGATAAGCAGACTCCCCTCTGAGCAAGTAGCCCCACACAGGACTCAATCCCATCACCCTGGGATCATGACCTGGGCTGAAGGAAGACACATAACTGAGCCACCCATGCACCCCAGGCAAGAAGAGTGAATCTTAAGCAGCTCCCCGCTCAGGACGGGACCAACATGGGGCTCCATCTCATGACCCGAGCCAAAATCAAGAGTCAGACACTTAACCGACAGCACCACGGAGACACCCCACCATTTTAACCCTTCTAAAGTGTGCACTGCAGTGGCATTAGTACACTCACATTGCTGTGCAACCGTCCCCACCATCCATCTCCAGGACTTTGTCATCTTCCTAAACTGAAACTCCATGCCCATTAAACATTAACATTTCCATCCTACCCCCCAAGCCCCCAGCAGCCATCCTTTTACTTTCTGTCTTTATGAACTTGACTACTCTGAGTTTGTCATATAAGTGGTAGAGTATATGCTTTCAGTTTTCAACTCCTTCAAGTACTTACTGAAACTGACTACCTGTCCAGCACTGTGCTAGGCTTTATGAGGGGAATATATAAAACATGAGCTCCAATTCCCCCACAGAGATCATTATACAGCTGACCCTTGTACAACATGGTTTGTACTGCACAGGTCCATTTATATGTGGATTTTTTTTTATCAATATGGTACTGCAAATACAATTCTCTTCCTTATGTTTTTCTTAATATTTTTTCTCTAGCTTACTTTACTGGAAAAATATAGTATATAATACACATAACATATAAAATATGTGTCAGTTGACATGTTATTGGTGAGGCTTCTAGTTTGCAGCAAGCTATTAGTAGTTAAGTTTTGGGGAAATCAAAGTTGCTTGCAGATTCTCAACTCTGAGGAGGATGGTCAATGCCCCACCCCCTGTGTTGTTCAAGGGTCAGCTGTAGTTGAGCTGTGAAGGCAAGCCTCACTTCTAAGAAACGATGGGAATGTTTACCTGCAAGATACCAACTGGAGGACAGGAGCAATTTAGGGGAGAGAGATCCTAATAAGTTGGTGTAGCCTAAGAAAGCTTCATAGGAGTGGTGACTTGAGGAATAAGAATGAAGGTTGGTTGGGCAGAAAGGAAGATTCTGGATTGACGAAATCATTCACAAATCCAGGCAGGCTGGATCTTCCCAAACAGCCATAGCCAAAGCCAATGGGCCACAGCATTCTGATCCAGTGTCTCCGAGGACAGGATGATAAACCCTAGGTCTGTGAATCAGACTTCTGGTTGTATCCCCAAGACACACATGCAATGGTTTTCTTTTCTTGTATTGCAAAAGAGACACAAAAGAAAATCAAAGGTTCCTTATTGTTATTATTCTTTGTAATTATCTCAGAAAATAGCCAAACCAGCTCTTTTGTGCAAGTCTGTCTTTTTACTTTGGCAAAAGGAATTTGTAAGGACTTCTGAAACTTGAGTGGAATGTCTTTACAGCAGGGTCGGGTGCCATCAACGCTAACCACAGCTGGGGACACAGTCCCCTGGAGTTGTGGTGAGTGAGATAAGCCTCCAGATGCTTATTCTAACAGTCCCACAGGCCGTTTAAACAAGCAGTCTGGGGGTGCCTGGGTGGCTCAGTCATTGAGCATCTGTCTTTAGCTCAGGTCATGGTCCTAGGGTCCTGGGATCGAGCCCCACATTGGGCTCCCTGCTCAGCAGGAAGCCTGTTTCTCCCTCTCCCACTCCCCCTGCTTGTGTTCCCTCTCTCTGTCTGTGTCTCTCCCTGTCAAATAAATAAATAAAATCTCTTAAAAAAATAAAAATAAACAAGCAGTCTGCAACACCACCCCAGCCCCGCCAACACTTTGAGCAAATGGCCGAAGGAGCAGCACCCAAGAGAGAACTTTCTGAGCATAACACTAGCTAGGGACTCCGTGTAAGAACAGGAAGGCCTGCATCATTGCATCATATCCCTTTGTCTTTTCTTATCTGTTCTTTCTCCCCTTTAAGATGTGGTTGTTAAAAAAAAAAAAAAAAGTAGTCCTTACTTTAGACATAAATATTTCTTAGTGTGTCTCACAGCATATAGGTTTGATTCTGACCGTACATTTGATTCTAACTGTATGTAGATTAACAAAATTTGCAAATGTGGGGCCAAGTGAAGCAGCCAGAAAGCGTACCACGGGCCTTCATGAGGAATTTTACAACGCTAAGAACAATGGAAAATGGTAGCAAGCAGGTCCAGCAAGCCTCCCACAGTCATAGGCTTGGCATAGTCCCTGGCGAATGAACCCACATAAACCACAACAGAATACAGGATGGAGAACCAATGGATTCTGAAAAGGCATTAAAATTCTGAGATAAATCCTTGTACGATTTCCTCCTAAAAGTGCTGAGAACTAGAAATCAATGTCTTATGCCTCCCTGAGTATTCCCCTTGGAGGGGCTGCTACCAGTGCTTTCCTCTTATTGCAGGGACCTGGAAAAGGCCACCCTGGGGATCACTACTTTCTAGAGGTGAGTATCTGGGAGTGTTGCTGTCTGAGCAACAGCCTAGTCTCAAGTATACCGAGGCAGGTAACACGTGTCAGGGAGACGGGGGAACTACAAACCATGTTGGAGCTACTTATTACTAACCTATCGCCCGTTCTCCTGTTTATTACTTTCTGCTACACATTGAACAGGTTGAATCTCCAAAAGATCTCAGTTCTCACCCACAAAATTGCAATAGTCCAATGGCCTACTAGTCTCCAGTATGTTCTCTTCAAACACATTTCCCCTACTCCCCCAAAGCATTATACTTAAAATGCAAATCTTACTATTAAGGCAGTTGCTTAAAACTTCCTCCAGGACAAACTTCAAACTTAGTTCACTGTGTTTCAAGCAAAAAGTAATGTGCATATATATGTAATTGCAGTGAAAACACAGAGTTTCAAAGATATGTTTACATAATCACATCAGTCTTCAAGCAAAAAGCCATCCAGGGAAATAAGCATGAAGTCGATGTTAACATGGTTTCTAACATTAGATGACAGAAAATGATAAAGATAAAAAATGAGAAAGTTGGGTCTGAAAAAGCCAAGAGGTGAGGACTGAAAATAGTCCACTATGTGGGAATAACTGTTTTTTTTTGTTACAACTGTAATTAAAGATACAAAATGAAGACATTATATAAAGGACACACATTCATAGTTAACAAATTAAGCCTCTTCATTTTGGCATGCATTTCTTTCTTACTGTCTCTGTCACCCCAGCCCTGCTTCTTGTGATCACCTCTCAGATGACCTGCATTTAGCTCTTGTCTCATCACTACATTTGTGGGAGCCCCAGCTAAGAAAGTAGGTACCAGAGTCACTCTAGAGAGAAGCTTGGAACCTCAGAACCTCCAAACCTGAGGATAGGATTTTGGAACTAGATTACCTAGCCCTCTGGTGGTAACAAGGACCGCATTTTTACAGCGCAGCAAGGGTTATCATCACGCCCTTACCAGTAAAAATGCGGTCCTCAATGATATGTTGGTCTATTTCCCCAATAACTAGAATATGTGGATTCTCAACACTGTATAAGCTTTCAAGCACCACAAAACCTGGATCCATATTGTGTCTATTAGTATGGGTATTATAAGTAGCTAGATCAAATGCAATCTTGCCACTCGTAACAACATGGATGGAGCCATGTTGGAGTATCCTGCCAAATGAAATAAGTCAGTCAGAGAAAGACAAATACCATGCGATTTCATTCATATGTGGAACTGAAGAAATAAAATAAACGAACAAAGAAAAAAAAAGAGAAAACCAAAAATTAGACTCTTAACTACAGAAAACAAATTGATGGTTGATGAAGGAAACAGGTATGGGGATAAAGAGAACACTTACTATGATGAGCACTGAGTGATATATAGGATTGTTGAATCACTGTACTGTACATCTGAAGTTAATTTAACACTCACTGTATGTTAACTACACTAGAAATAATAAAAAAATAAATAAATAAAATTTTTTTGAAGATAGCTAGATCCTACCCTTTTCCCCAATCCTCAGCTCTTCAAACTACCTTCTACTTTTTTCTAGGTCAGCTAAACTGTAGTCAGCTGCTAACCACTGCTCCCATTCCCCACCCCCACAAAAAGAGTACTTTTGAGAACACTTTCCCAGCCAATCTTCCCCATCCCATTGCCCATTCCTGCAACCCCGTTCCCCAAGTTCCAGGTTTGATTTTTCTTGGCAAACTTTTCTTCCTCCCTCCCTTCCTCTCCTTTCTTCCTTCCTTCCTGCCCTCTTTCCTTCAGATTCTGCCAAGATGCAAACAATTAAGAAAAAACTAAATAATCCAGGGAATCAGGACAAAAGGAAAATAAAAGATTAGCACAAAGAAAAGTTGACAGTGTTATGAGTTGAATTGCGT
>PISX010006196.1:0-16489 GCA_004024625.1 Mellivora capensis
TATCCCCAGTTGAATTAATTATCTTCTCCTTGACGGTGTCACCGTTTTCATGTTGGAAGCTTAAAATTTTGGAGTGGCCCCCAAGGTGTCCTGCCATCCTACATCCTCTCAGTTGCTTGGATGGGCTCTGTGTCCAGTCTGGCGCCCGAGGTTTTTCATGTAGGATCCCCCCTCTCCCTCCCACTGTCACAGCCGTGGCTCAGACTTTCAACACCTGTTTCTTGGACTCTTGCGTCATGTGCTCTTGCCGTCATGTGGTGTTGCTGCTTCCGACCCATGTTTTACACTGAAGCCCGAAGCCTCTCCTTGAGATGCGGGCAGAGTCACGTCCTTCCGTCCTCGGGAAGCTGCGGTGACTGCCCCTTCCTGTCTTAATAAAGTGTCTGCCCCTCTCAAGGACATCCACAATCTGATCCAAACCATCTTTTTAGCCAGATTTCCTTCCGCTTCCATCTATGCAATTTGTATTTCCTATGTATCGGACTTTTCTGTTGTTCCTTGAGCCGCACAGCTTTCCACGCCTACCGTAGTGTGCTCTGTCCTGCTGTCCCCGTTCCCACGCTGTCCCTCCTCACCTCCTCCTTCCTTAGTTAGCCCTCGGTTTGGCGCCATGTCATTACGTCCGGAGAGTGATTTGCTCTGGCTCCTTTACCGGATCACGGACTCCGTGGGGATAGGGCCATGCCTGATTCACCTTCGATCTTTCATCATTCCGGTTGGTGCTTTTACACAGAAATTAGTCAGTACGCGCCGGCCTGAATTAGGTTTCACTATCCTGTACTGCTAGCAAGTAACGTACTAACAGCTAACAAATTACTGGCGAGTACGTATTAGTGGAGATCCCCCCAGGCGTAGAAGGAGACTGGGGACGTAGGGGATCTTGTTGTCCTTGACGAGGTGGCATTCGGGTTGACTGTCTAAGGTGGGGATTTTCCTTACACAGGGCAGATACCCAGTATTTGTTGGCTACAGGGATGTTGAGTGAAATACGACAGAGTTAGCACGTTGTTACGAGTGAGAGCCTGGTGGAGAAGCGAGAGGCACCCTGAGCTAGGGGCAGGAGCTTTCCAAGCTTCATCTCTAAAATCGGGATGACAGCGGCACCCCTCACCTAAGCTTTCGGGGACAGTTTAATGAGATAGCATATGTAAGGTGTTGGGCACAGTTGGGCACATAGTAAGTCAGTCCTCACTAAATGTCAGTTGTGGCTGAGGGGCTTACTTCTGCACACTGCCGAGAGCAGCATGTCTGGCTGGGAAAGGCTGCCCATGTCCTTACGGTGAACTCTGCTCTGTGAGCACAGCGGGGGCTCGGATGCTTGCTCCGTGGACATTTCAGGGTGCCGCTGTCTTCTTTTTAAGATTTCACTTACGTATTTATTATTTTAGAGGGTGGGAGCAGGGGTGGGGAGGTGTAGAGGGAGGGAGAAGAATCTCCAGCAGACTCTGCACAGAGCGTGGAGCCCGACGTGGGGCCCAATCCCACGATCCTGAGATCCGAAACGGAGTCAGATGGCCAACCTCCCGCTCCACGCGGGCGGCCCAGGACGCCGTCTTCTTTAGGTGTGATCAGCAGGTGTAAACAAGCCCTGACCTTGTAACACTGCTTTGAAAACTCACGTCTATATGTTTTTGAAATAATTTTTATTGTACAAACAGTGTATACTCATTTTAGAAATCTTGGAAAACATAAACAGGAAAGAAAAAATGATGTATAATCCTGCATGGGCAAACACTTAACATTTCAGTGTAGTTTTTGGTATTGTTTTCTATTCTTTTTAACTTGGATTTACTGGGGCACGTGGGTGGCTCAGTGGGTTGAGCCTCTGCCTTCAGTTGAGGTCATGATCTCAGGGTCCTGGGATTGAGCCCCGCATTGGGCTCTCTGCTTGGTGGGGAGCCTGCTTCCCCCTCTCTCTCTGCCTGCCTCTCTGCCTACTTGCATTCTCTCTGTCAAGTAAATACATAAAATCTTAAAAAAAATTATATTTATTTTATAAATATAGTTTTGCATCCTGATTTTCCATTTAACGGAGATTTTCCATATTATTACAGACTCTTTGTAAATGTTTTTGATGATGGTGTGAGTCTGCCCCGTGACTGTCCTGTAGCTTATCACCTCATAATCGGATATGCAGATATAATTCTTTCTGATTCCTTATGATGTCTCCATTAAGATGCCTTCCCCTTCTGGGTGTTTTATTGAGATCTCTAGAGATACTCAATATTTCCTAGTGCTGTAAATAGACGATGATACAATGAGCTGACGGCTTGACGTATTTGCCTCTTGTTCCGGTAGAACATGTTTATGTACTTGGAAAGAACAAGGAAAATATTTAATCTCCTGGTGTCCTTGAGTGATTGCTTCTCAGAGACTCCGACCTGCCACTATGTAAATTGAGTGAGAAACAGGAACGGAGTTAGACGGGTGGGAGGCAGCTGGAGCGGCTCGCGGTGCGCTTGTCCAAGTCCATCAAGCAGTGCGTTAAGGAAGCGCTTGTCTTGGTGGGTGACGGGGCTTAGTCAATATTTGCTGCTTTGGCAGATCATTAATCTTTACAGTGGTGACACCTGAGACCATCTTGACCTTTGTGGTGGGACCATTATTCTGTCTGGATGTATATGCAGGATGAAGAGAAGCTGAGTTGGTTTTTCTTGCCAAGGAAGGTGCTCCCCTTGCTGGACATGTTAGATTGGCTGTTTCAGGTTAGCTGTGTTTTCCTCTGTATTTTCATGTATTGGGCAGTTTGGGTGGGCATTGTGACAAAATGGAAAAAAGAGTTTGAGGTTGTAGCTCTTGAGTTTGAATGTAATTTAGCAACTTGGAGTCCAAACTACCCCAGGAAAGTCATGTGGCCTGAATGAAGCCTTGGATTCCCTCTCTGAGAAATGGGCACAGGGATGTCCAAGGAAGTCACTCTGTATGGTGGAAAGAGTGCTGGATTTGAGAAGCCTGAGCGTGAAATCCCAGTCTTGCCATGAACAGACATTTCTGCAAAGAAGACATCCAGACGGCCAACAGACACATGAAAAAGTGCTCCACGTCACTCGGCATCAGGGAAATACAAATCAAAACCACAATGAGATACCACCTCACACCAGTCAGAATGGCTAAAATTAACAAGTCAGGAAATGACAGATGGTGGCGAGGATGTGGAGAAAGGGGAACCCTCCTACACTGTTGGTGGGAATGCAAGCTGGTGCAACCACTCTGGAAAACAGCGTGGAGGTTCCTCAAAAGGTTGAAAATAGAGCTACCCTATGACCCAGCAATTGCACTACTGGGTATTTACCCTAAAGATACAAACGTAGTGATCCGAAGGGGCACGTGCACCTGAATGTTTATAGCAGCAGTGTCTACAATAGCCAAACTATGGAAAGAGCCTAGATGTCCATCAACAGATGAATGGATAAAGAAGATGTGGTGTATATATACAATGGAATACTATGCAGCCGTCAAAAATATTGCCATTTGCAATGATGTGCATGGAACTAGAGGGTATTATGCTAAACGAAATAAATAAGTCAGAGAAAGACAATTATCACATGATCTCACTGATATGCAGAATTTGAGAAACAAGACAGGATCATAGGGGAAGGGAGGAAAATATGAAATAAGATGAAACCAGAGAGGGAGACAGACCGTAAGAGACCCTTAACCTCAGGAAACAAACCGAGGGTTGCTGGAGTGGAGGGGTTGTGGGAGGGTTGGGGTGGCTGGTGAGGGACACTGGGGAGGGTATGTGCCATGGTGAGTGCTGTGAACTGTGTAAGACTGATGAATCACAGACCTGTACCCCTGGGACAAATAGTGCATTGTATGTTAATTAAAAAAAACAAACCCTAGTCTTGCTTGTGAGCCGTGTATCCCATCTTGGATCCTGCAGTCAGGTGGTGATAGCGTTTCATCGGGGCACGTGTTAATGTCTAGCAGTGTGACAGTGTAGGCGGCAGCCCCCAACAGAAGGCCTGGCTCTTCCACTGACCACCCGGACACACTTTGCACACTCAGTTCCCACCAGTTTGGAAGTGGTTGTCATTGGGCTCCTGCGCCCGCCAGAGCCCCCTTTGACGGGGACATGATATGCCCCTGAACCCCCCAGGAGTTCTGTGTCCTTATTGGCCTCTTTGTCATGTTGTCCCCATTTCTCTTCTTTCACAAACACTCATCTTTTGGCTTCTGGAGTCTCAGCCCGAACGTCTGGCATTGTTTCTCTTCTCACTCATTTTCTGCTCCTTCCTTTTCTCCCTGCCCTTGACCTCAGTGTTGCCTAGAATGTTGTCCTCGGGCCCTCCCGTGTTCTGCTGCTGCCTGCACGCTCTCCTCTCGGGTGATTTTCACGGCGCCCAGGACCCCCCTCCGCCCCTCTCCCCGCCTTCGTGCAGAGCCCTTGCCTTGTCACCGTCCAGCGTCTCAGGTCTCTTCGTCCTTCTGGGCAGCTCCTCCGTGCTGTAGACTTGGCGCATTGGAAACGCTGTGCTGGGAGCCGTGGGCGCTGGCCTCTGTGCTTTTGCTTTTCCCTTCTGCTTGGCGCCCTGTGGAGCACACCCAGCCCCGCGCCCCCGCGTTGCGTGCTGGTCACCTCGCCAGCGCCACGCCCCCTCGCTCGGCCGAGTCCCTTCACTCCTGAACAGCGTCACTGTTGTCATTGTTGCAGTTTTCGTTGATTTGTTTTGATCATGGTAGGGTACACAGGATGCAGAATTTCCCATTTTAACTATCTTAAGTGTGTAATTCGGTGGCATTGAGTATGTGACACCACCGTGCGCTTCCAGGGCTCTTTCTCTTCTCAAGCACAGCTCTGTCGCCACTATAAACGCCAGCTCCCACCCTGCACCCCAGACCCTGGGAGCCTCGGCTCTGCTCTGTGTGCATGAGCCGGACAGCTCCAGGGCTGTCCAGGAGGAGTGGGCTCAGGGGGCAGTTGTCCCTCGGTGCTGGGCTCACCTCACTGAGCACATGCCTTAGGCTCATCCGTGCTATCGCAGGGACAGGACGGCCTTCCTTTATTAAGGCCGAATGCTGTTCCTGTTTATGGACAGACCACACTTTATTGGTTCATGGATGGACACGGGGGTTGCTCCCACCTCTCGGCCACCATGATTCATGCGGACACACACACGGTGTCTGTTTGAGCCCCTGCTCTCA
Source organism: Mellivora capensis (assembly GCA_004024625.1). Lineage (NCBI taxonomy): Eukaryota > Metazoa > Chordata > Mammalia > Carnivora > Mustelidae > Mellivora > Mellivora capensis. The sequence goes on from PISX010006196.1 coordinate 5,149, forward strand.
CCTCTTGTGGGTGTCTGCCCAGGAAGGGGTCATTGGCTCATGTGTGAGTCTGAGGACCAGCCGTGCTGCGGTCCTGGGGCTGTCCCGTCTTACCCGCTCCCACCAGCCTCGTGCGATGGTCGTGTGGTTGTCTTTTTGTCACTCTCACATTTCCTTGTGTGGCGAAAAGAGGAAGTAAGTACTGCATACTGCAAAGTCGTTGTTCACGGTGAGTTTGGCTGCAGAGCCCCGGCAGGCCGCCTGCAGCTCCGGGCTGGCAGGTGGCCTGGAGCCCCCTGCGGGTGAGCCCCGGGGGCCTGCCCGGTCTGCACAGTCCGCCTGGGGGTGGGAGGTCTACTTGCCCAGTTCCTGGTGTCTGAGAGGACTTGTGCTTTCTAAGAAGCCCCGTCGTGTCTTTCAGCACGGCTGCATCGCTGATAAAGACGCGTCACCCTCTTTAGTCTGTTTAGAAACGAGGCGCACACAAGGGTCCTACTTATCGGGAGCCCCTAAGAGGTCTCAGAGGTCAGTAATGTTACTCTTAGGAAAGCACTTCCAAGACGAACTGTGGTTCTTACTTCTGTAAGTGGAAGCATCAGAATTGATTCTAAAACTGTGATTTCAGGTTGTATGGGGCCACACCTCTACTTTTCCCCTCTGTATTTTTATTTTCTTCTTCTTAGTTTTTTTCTTTCATGTTTGGAAGAAAAGATGTGCTTCTTTCTCTTCTCTTCTTTTTTTTTATTCCTGTTGCCAGCAAAGCAACGTTTATTGAGTGATAGTATGAAGCTCCCGAAGAAGGAGGGGACCCAAGAGGGTGCCCCCCCTTTTTTTCCTTCTTTCTCTTCTTTTATTCTCTACCTGTTTAGGATATCATAATTGACTTAATGCAAATGTGGTTGTCTCAGATTATTACTTGGAACGTGAAGAGCTAAACTGTGAAATTATGATGTGCTGGTTTTTATGCCAGTGTCACTCTCGAAATGGCAAATGGCCTGTGGCTCTTTTTTTTTATGGTCAAAAGTTTGGGTGGTTGTATTCTCTGCTCCTATGAGAAGCAATATAGTTAGGTGGCAACTTTCTTTACAGACATTCTCTTTGCATGATTTAATTTCTGGGATGGAAAGTAACTCTCAAGGGCATTAGGTGCTCTAGTTTGACTCAAAGAATCATTACGTCTTTTGATCAAGATCGGGCAAGATTTATGGTGATGTTATGGGCTGAACGTTTGTGTTCCCCTCCTAAGTCCCATGTCAAAGCTCTTACTACCCACAAGGTGACTTAGAGGTAGGGGCTTTGGGAGGTGATCAGGTGTGCATTAGCTCTTGAGGGTGGGACCCTGATGGTGGGATGAACGCCCTGGGAGAAGAGGAAGAGCCCCGAGAGCTCTTTCTGTCTACATACACGTGTGCTGAGGAAGGCCATGTGAGGGCAGCATGGGAAGGTCATATGCTGCAGCCCAGGACGTGGGCTTTCAGCAGGGGCTCCCAGCCTCCAGAACGGTGAGAAGTGCGTGCTCACAGTGTCGGTCACCCCATTTATGGTATTTTCTTGTGGCAGCCGGAGCAGACCACGGCAATTGATTTCTAGTGAATAAATTAAGGAGTCATCGCTTCCCTCTGACCAAATCGTATGCTTATGGGAATGTTCAGATCTCTCACAAGCTTCATTCCAGCTTGGCGTGTGGAACACGGGTTAGCACCACTGTGGGCTTGAGTCCTCCTGTGTGTGTTGTCCTGACGCTGGGTTTCTACAGTCCGGCCTGATCTGCCGGGGCAGGAGGACTCGGTCAGCTCGCATCGGAACTCCAACCCTGTCCCTCCCTTGAGCAAAGTAGTTTCACCTCCCCAAACTCATTCAGTGTTTTTGCTCTGAGACATTTTCAAACATGAAGTTACACGGAGTAATAAAGTGAATTCCCGTATGTCAGTCACTGGGCCCATGGGTGACAAGATTTCTGTACCTTCACTTCGTTTCTCGCTTACTTTATTGGCTGAATTATTTTTTTTTAAGATTTTTAAATTTTATTTATTTGACAGAGAAAGATCACAAGTAGGCAGAGAGGCAGGCAGAGAGGCGGAAGCAGGCTCCCCGCTGAGCAGAGAGCCCGATGCGGGGCTTGATCCCAGGACCCCAAGATCATGACCTGAGCCGAAGGCAGAGGCTTAACCCACTGAGCCACCCAGGTGCCCATTGGCTGAATTATTTTAAAGAAAACCCAAAGGCATCACTTCCTTTCATGCCTTCGTTCCTTAGTATGCATTGCTAAAAGAAAGGACGTTGTCTTTTATGATCACAATGTTAATATTACAGTTAAAAATTAATCAGTTAAAAAATGAATAATTATTGTGGTAGCAGTTCATATCAATCCACAGTCTCATTTCCCAGATTGTTTCTGAGCTAATGTTTATCACCTTTGAAAGGGGGAAAATGGGGGCACCTGGGTGGCTCAGTGGGTTAAGCCTCTGCCTTCAGCTCAGGTCAGATCTCGGGGTCCTGGGATCGAGCCCCATATCGGGCTCTCTGCTCAGCAGGGAGCCTGCTTCCCCCTCTCTCTCTGCCTGCTGCTCTGCCTACTTGTGATACCTCTCTCTCTGTGTCAAATAAATAAATAAAAATCTTAAAAAAAAAAAAAAGAAAGGGGGAAAATGATGCTTCCCTCCCCGAACCCCCCCACCGCCTTTTCACCTCTGAGCATCTCTACTTCCCTTCTCTGGACAGGAAGCCTTCCTCATCTGCCGGGAATACCTGGGTCCATCCCCCGTTGCCAGCAGCGAGGTCCCTGCAGCAAATGTCACAGTCCCCTAGGTGTCCTGGCTCCCAGAGAGGGACACACGTGGGAGGCGTCTATTTGGCAGTCACTGCCCTGCAAAGCCAGGGTCACCCTCTCCACTGTACCCCCTGCAGCCAGAGCTGTTTACGACTTGCTGTTTCCCTCCGGAGCCCTGTGTTGCCCGCACCCATCACCCCTGACGTTTTCTCTCGTAGCCCGTTCCCTCTCACACGTGCCTGAGGCGGCTTCTCTGCCGGGTTTTCTCATCCGTACAGCTCATGATCACAGATGAGCGTTCCTTCTGTGTCATTACCCTTTTCTCCCCCTGCCCCCCACTGTGGGCCTCGGTAGCCATATGTCCTTGTTCTTGTCATTCTCTCCTGTAACAGCAAAACCTCCAAGTACCGTACTCATGTGTCTGCCCCCGGGGTCCTGCGGCCCGTGGCAGAGAACAGTGTGGCTTCTTCCTTGGGAAGCCTCTTGGCGAAATCAGGTTTCCTGCATGCTCTTCTCCCAACTCTGACCCTGCTTCTGTGAAGTCACGTTCTGTTTGATACCGTGTCCTCTTTCCACTTGGGATACCTGAAACGTCGAGCCCACGGTTGCTTCTGCGTGAGAGGAGCTCAGTGCCGCTGTCCTGACGGCTCTGGTTGCCGGCTCTGTGGCTGCTGGTCTGCGCCGTGTGGACAGAGAATGTGTGTTCATTTTGTTCCCTTATTTTACTCTATTTTTGGGGTGGGGGACAGGGAGGGGTCGGGAGGGGTGGAGAGAAGAAGCATCTTAAGCAGGCTCCATGCTCAATGTGAAGCCTGACTCGAAGCTCGATCTCATGACCCCGAGATCGTGACCCGAGCTGAAATCAAGAGTTGGACACTCAACCCACTGGGCCCCCCAGACACCCCTCTTTTATTTTACTCTTGAAGAAAGATTGATTCTTGCTCCCTTTCTGAAGAAGAAATAAGGTCAGCCGAGCAGCAGACACATGGACCCTTTGACACCTTCTGTCTCCTGAGCACCCTTGACAAGTTCGTGGGGGACAGAGAAGATGACAAGACTCTCTTTAAGGAACTCGTTCTCCAGTAAACTATTTTTAGCTGCTAAGCCTTAACCAAAATTTAAAGGCAAGATCAGTTACTGTGTCACCACTTAAAAAACTTTTATGAGTTGCCCTTTTTGTCCAGGTCCAGAGAGACGGTGAGAATCTCGTAGCAGTGAGCACCCCGACCTCCACATTCTGATCTAAACGCGGTTTCACTCTAGAAGAATCCGGGGCTGCTTGGAGAAATGGTTTGATTCTGGGTCTGGGGCTGAAAATGAGCTAGAGGGAGGAAGCCGTTGATGAATTTCGGGGCCTTATCTAAGGACACAGGAATGAACATGAAGGGGCTCCCACGGGACAAAGACGGGGCAGTTTGAACATCAAAAAGAGTGTGATAGCCGTCAGTGGCCATGCCAGTATGATACATAAACCCACCAGTTGGCAATGGTACTGACGCATGCATAATGCCCCGGTCACCTCTGGGGTGGTTCTCTACTCCAGTAAGTACCGGGAAAGCCTGTTCACCAACTTCTGGGTAGCCATTTGGTGGATGAGGGAAAAATCCTTCCTTAAAGACACATTCTGGGTTTTAGGTACAGAGAAATTAAGGAATTAGAAAATCACCATTTTGTAATCGTTGATAAAATAACGAATCTGGGCAGCAATGTGTAACATGCTCCAGTCCATGAGGAGAGGGGTCCATGGGGCCTTTCCCGTGGGTGGCCATACCGGCAGCGGCCCCCGAGCATTTTACTCTGGAAACCTCACTGAAGTGACCTGGAGCTGAGAAGCCGTGTGAGTTCCTGCGCCCGGCAGAAGCTCCAGAAGGGTTAGGTGCTCTGGGTGGGAGTGTGATGAGAAGGGCAGGGGCAGGAGAGTGTGCTGATAATCGTCCCAGGAGCTGCGTCCATCCCGGCGTCTCCTCCCCGGCCCCTGCGGGAGCCCCTGCGGGGCCCCTGCGGGATCAGCACTGCACTGGCAGGAGAATAAGGAGAAGGGGTGGTCCGGCTGGAGCTTCCTGGCGCAGCGGACGGGGAGATACTGAGATGTGCACCTGCTCGCCCGGTTTCTGCAGAGCCCTGACAATGCCTGCAGCGGGCTCATTCCCCACGTGGAGAATGAGCAGACCCAGAGGAGGGGCGGGAGCAGGAAGGCCGGGGCTTCCCTGGTGAGCTGACCCAGCGGGGGGAGCCCTCCGCGGCTGCACCTTCCTGCCGGCCCCCTCCTCTCCCCCCCGCCGTCACTCGTCTTTTCTGCGGAGAAGCCATTCTGCAGCTCCGCCGAGGAACGTACTGGCCTCTCGGGTGGCACTGAGCTCCACAGCAGGTTCATTTCTCCTTCCCTTGACGGGGTTTACCAAAAGGGCGTCATTCAGCTTAGCGGGACAGCTGGCCTGGGAGCACTGCCCGTAGGCTTAGGCAGGTTAGGCCGTTCGCACACATGGGCTGGAGCCCTTCAGGAGACAGATCGTCTGTACGGCGAAGGTGACGTCCTTATTTAAGGAGTTCTGTTCATCTGGCCGAGGAACCTGCCTGTGTCGTGTCCAGAGCTAACTGCAGGTGCCCTCCTGCCCTCACACTCCCCGGAGAACGGTGCTCAGGCGCAGGAGATGCCTGGGCAGCCGCTGGTCAGTTCAAATGTGTGTCCTTGCCTGCATATTTGCTATTTCTGGTCCCCGTCTTCGAGGAGAGCTGGCCTCACTGTTCTCTGGCGGTGCTGTCGTGTGTCTCCCAGTTCCCGCCGTCTCACTGCACGCCGCGTGCACGCCTGTGGCCACTGCTCTTTGTTGCTTCGTCTCTTTCCATCCCTGGTAGTTTCTTTAGAACTGACGTCCCCCAAGGCACTCACACGTCCCAGGGGAGCGGCCGGGCCATTCTTCTGAACCCGAGTCTGACTCCGCTTACCCCAGGCCTCGCTGGGTGGGAGTGCTGTGTCCCTCTATGACCACGGTCCCCGAGCACTCCGCCTTTCCCTGCAGGACGCATCGGAGAAAATAGATGGCGTGAGCTCCCTTTCCCACCTGGTCCCCAGTCCCTGCTTCCCTTCATTCTTCTGAAGGGTCAGTGAGAAGACCACAGGCGTGGGGCCAACACAAGGTCTTGGAGAAGCCCTTTAACCGGCTTGGTCTCAGCTTTCCCGTTTGCAGACAAGGCACCGTAATGCTCGTCTTCTGGAGTAATTACCCGTTTTGGGGTGTGGAACATGCTCTTGAGCTCCGAGTGTTACGAAGTCCATGAGCACGTGTTGCGAGCACGTTGGGGACGGTAGGCGAGCACTCCTGGGTCCTCCTAGCGAGGGGACGGGGGTAGGGCAGAGCAGTCTGACCTCACGAGGCTCTATTTTTGTACCAAAAATGTTTCTGTGGAGTTATTCCCTTCAGTGTCTGTTACAAAGATGGACCGTAAATTCCTTGGGGACAGGGCCTGGCATTTTGCTTGGTTCCCAGTAACTTGTGGAAAAGTATTTGTCTGGTGATAAAGTATCCTGATTCTCCAGTCCTGCTGGCCCTGTGGCTTTCTTGGAATTTGGTAAGAATTTATTCTCTTGGGAAATGAAGTCTTCTACAAGACAGTAACTTCCTTTTTTCCTGTGTGCCCCTAAAATGGAGCAGTTGCTAGTGATTATTCAAATAAAGTGACTGAAACTTCTGCTTTCTGTCTCTTGTGATCAGAGCCCCTTTATTTCTGTCAGAAGATTGGGCCCGAAGGACTGTCCTGGATTGTGTTAAGGATTTTATTTTGCTCCACCCGCCCTGTCCCCCAGACCCCCAGAGCCCCCCAAATTTTGCTAATTAACTTTTTTTTTTTTTTTTAAACTTCTCTTCAGAAAAGAAAGATGTGACTCAGAGCCTGGAGAACTACACATGCAAGTGTCCTGGGACAATGGAGGTCCTCGCGCTCCCCGGCGGCCCCGCCCTGCCTCCGGTGCCCTTCACCAAACTCCCCATCGTCAGGTGAGGCGGGCGGCCCACGCGCAGATCGGGGCCTTCACTGCTGCCGTGCGCTATAGACCTTTGCCATAAAAAAATGTTCTTTTTTTCTTTATTTATTTGTGGCGGTGGGTGGAGGGGAGAGAATCTTAAGTGCGGGCGCGGAGCCTGACGTGGGGCTCCATCTCACAACCCTGAGACCATGACCTGAGCCGAAGCCAAGAGTCGGGCGCTTCATGGACTGAGCCCCCCCCCTGCGCCCCAGGAGCTTCCGTTACGGATTGGGCAGGTGTCTGGTTCGTTATCTCGTTACGTCTCCACAGCAGCACCAGGCCGTGTAGGTATTGTGTCCGTGAGACGATTAGCCTGTGGTCGCCTGCTTGTCAAGAGGCAGAGCTGGGTGTGGACCCTGGTGTGCCCGTGCCTGGTTCCAGACCCCGCGTCATGACCTCTGCGGTGATGACGTGAGCCTGACCTTGCCTCTTCCACTTACAAGCTTCCAGTAGTTTCCCGAGTTCTCAGACCGTGGCCTGGGCAGCACCGGAGTGGGTGTCGCCGCTCTTCTGTTCCGTGGGGCCTTTGCCAAGGCTCTGTCCTCTCCGTGCACGCTTGTGCTTTCAGACTCCGCCCAGGCCCCAGTTTCAGGGCGCTTTTCCTGCTCCTTCCTCCTGCTGCCCTCCACCTGCCCCTGGTTAGAAGCATCCTGGGATTTCCGGAGCACGTGCTGCTGGCCTCTCTTCCAGTGTCTGCCACTGTGTCCCGTCCCTCCGCACAGCTCACAGGGCTGGAGGGAGTGAGGGCCCCCTGGCGCATGCCTAGTGGGCACTTAAAAGGGTTTAGGGGCGCCTGGGTGGCTCAGTGGGTTAAGGCCTCTGCTTTCGGCTCAGGTCATGATCGCGGGGTCCTGGGATCGAGCCCCGCATCGGGCTCTCTGCTCAGCGGGGAGCCTGCTTGCCCCCTACCCCTCTCTGCCTGCCTCTCTGCCTACTTGTGGTCTCTGTCTGTCAAATAAATAAATAAAATCTTAAAAAAAAAGGGTTTAGGAGCTAATCTCATGATGATTTCAGAATTTCTGAAAGATTTGTTTGAAGACTGAAAGGAAGCAGTGGAATTGGACACTTTGCTGTTCTCAGAGGTGCAGTGACTGAAGACGTGACCACCTCGGGGACGCTCCCGGCTTGGCCGTCTCTCCTGTGCTTTGCTCAGCTGTGCAATCCAGCCGGGAGGGTCTGCAGAGATACGTAGCATCTGCTTGCTTAAGAAGTTTTACAACCCGCGGCATTAGGTTATTAGGGAAAGAGCACCGAAGGTCTGTGCTGTGGTGCTTGATAGCTGCGGGTGTGCTTTCTCCTTGCCTTTCGCTGGAGGCACGTGTGGCGCTGCCACACGAAATGGTTTTGTTGTCAAGGTGAGGATCGTGTGCCCCCGAGAGGTGGGACAGAACATCGCTGTGCACAGAAGTCCCCAGCAGGCTACCCTTGAATTTTAAGATGTTCCGATGGGCGTGCGTGGAGTCCATCGGGCCCGGTTGGCGAGCTGCCCCATCCCAGAGCCTAGGCCGAGGCCGGAAGAGGTGCTCTCGCCCGGCTTGGAATTTCTCAGAGCAGACCCGCAGCCCCCGGTGTGGACGGCCACCGAGCAAGTATGCGCTGCTTTTGTTTTGCCTTGTGCTTGCTTGTGGCTGCTACAGACTGAGGAAGTCAAGAGTCCTGGCTGGGCCTGTGCGTAAGACTTCAAGTAGAATGTATTTGATTTGGGATTAAGGGCATGGTACGTATTTTTTTAAATTGACGACTAGCAAAGCCTTAATTATTTTTCATCTTCATCATGACCTGAATCATCCTTAAATTTAGGCAGCCTTGCACAATAGGAGATCCTGAACCTAAGAGATCATTCTAGGATTTTGATGCTGCGTCTAGATCCCGAAGCCATCCGGACTTTTGTCAGTGGAGCTGGGTCTGTTAGTCCTGGCAGGTTATGAGACTGAGGAGGAAAAGTGCCTTTTCTCCACATGGAGACACCAGACGCAGCCCTAGATGGAAGTTAGAAACTTTGGGTTTAATTCTTGACTACTGTGTGGCTTGGTTCTGTGAGCCTCAGTTTCGTAATCTTTAAAATGGGCTTGAAATTGCTGCTCATGGGACCATCAGTTTCGTTTTAGCTGAGTTGGTGCACACAAAAGCGTGGCACTCGGTGGCGGTGCATACTGAGCCCGCAGTCCATCTCCGTCCTCCCCTTGGGGACCGCTTACACCTACATTTCATTGTTACTATTACTGATTTTTTTTTTTTTAAGAGAGAGCAAGAGCACGTGCGTGCAGGTGGAGTGGGGAGGGACAGAGGGAGACAGAGAAGCCCAAGCAGATTCCATGTGGGGTCGATCCCAGCCGGAGATCATGACCTGAGTCAAAAGCAAGAGTCAGAGGCTTAACCTGCTGAGCCACCCAGGCGCCCCAGCACACCCGAATTTTCCAACAGCGCACTGATTGATAAAGATACTGTGATGTTGACATTTTAATCCCTTATCTGCCTACAAACTACAGCAGATGGGGTAGAAACATAATAGTCTGACATTTCAGCAAATACTATTAAATTTGCGGTGACCGGTGTTTTGCCACATATCCCTTTTGCTGTCAGAGTCCGCACGGCCTGTACTGGAGAGCCGCCTCTGAACGGCTACCTGAGCCTGGCGGGAGTCCTGGTGTGTTTCCTGAGCCTGGCGTGGTCACGGACCACTGAAGAAAAACTGGTTTTATGTACTTCCCACCACGTGTAGACGTGTTCTTAATGGTTCTGGGAGACTTTCAGCTACGAAAATAAGCTCTCTGATTGCATGTGGCAGTCTGATTTGCCGTGGCTCGCTGACTGCACCCCTCCTGCCTGATCTTTTTACAAACTAGAACTGTGCACTGCATGGGATCACATGTGGGAAGCCGAGTGGACGGGCTCTTTACCGCACGGCAGCATTGGTGCTGCTGGCAAAGGGTAAGGAAATGCCTGTGGAAGCTTTGGAAAGTCCATGTGTCTCGCCGTCCGCTCTGCTCCCTGTGGCTCACAAAACAGAACCCCACGTGCTTGCTCTGGGTGGCTCATGAGGCCGCCTGTGGCCTGCTCTGTCTCCAGAGCTCATGTGAGCTCCCGTTCCTCTGGTGCCACCAGCCCCGCACACCTTGCAGAAGCACTGAGGGTCCCAGAGTGTGGGGCAGTGTTTTATGCCTTTGTTCTGGTGTCCTCTTCTGCTTGAGGTGTCTCTGCCGCCCTGCCCTGCCCACTGTTACTTAGTACCTTCGAGAGTGGTTGAAGGATTGGCTCCTCCGTGAGGCCTGTTCCTACGCCACCAGACAGGGACAGGTGCAGCTCCTGTGTGCTTTGCACGGTAACTCGGCTGCTGTTCGGCTCTGGATGAAGGGGCCTGAGCTCTTTCCGTCCCCCCGTGAGGCCCCAGTGAGAAGGTGCTGCCGGGGGACCAGGAGGGAGGAGGGCCCTCACTAAGGACCCAAGCGTGCTGGTGCCCCGATCTTGGACTTCCAGCCTCCAGAGCTGCGAGAAGGAAATGTTTACTGTTCCAGGGCCCGTCTTTGGTCATCAGTCACAGCAGCCCGGGCTGACGCAGACGAGCGCTCGAATGGCCTGGTTTGTCCCAGCCGTGCAGCGGGCGGTGTCTCATGTTGTGGGTGGTCTGGGCGTGCATCCCCCAGGAGTGTGATTCCTCGGGAGCAAGCCCTTGACGGAGTCGGGCAGCAGAGAACCCAGAGCCGCGCTGTCATGTGCAGCAGCGAGCAGAGAGGGCGGGTGTTCTGGGATGCCCACTGAGGCTGCGGGACCCACGTGGCTGCTGGGGGCACGCAGAGCCGGGCTGGCGCTCGGAGTGTGCGCGCTGTGCCCAGCGGCCCACACTGCCTGTGGGAGTGCCGCCCTCCTCCCAGATCAGCCTCCCTCGTTTCCCTCTGCGGAGGGCCGTGCTGCCCTGTGGCCTAGGACGGTGTTCCAAGGACTCGGGCCTCGAAACGTGGACTGTATCGGTTTAATTAAAAAAAACCCCAGCCAGGCATTGCGAGGAAGTGCTCAGCAACGTGTCTGTTTGAAGACCAAGCTTCTGGTGACTGCGGTAACTTGTCCCAGGACGAGTCGGTGGAAGAATGCCCACAGCCAAGTGGCAGTGACCAGACCTGCTGTATGGAATCGTCAGACACAAGCTGCGTTGGTGTTGGTGGTGCCTCCTGGCTGCGGCTGTGGCTTTAGAAGAAGTGGCTGGAGCCGTTGCTCCTGTTGAGGACTTTCCTGGTTTTGGGCAGTACAGCCATCTCGGCAGCTCACCCGAGACACCTGCCTGCTCGTAGGCCTGGGGGCGTGGCCTGCGCTCACCCTGAAACGGTGTAAAGTCATTCTGGTCCAAGTTAACCAAAAGGGGCCACAGTCTATGTCTGCTATGATTCTGTTCCACAATTCAATGAATCAAATAATTATTGCGCGACTGAGATGGGCTGGGCCCCGAGGGGTATGCTGGGGCTTCAGGCCTAGTCAGGCGGGAGACCTCCAAACCCGTGTATCTGGTTCCCACTGGCCAGCGTGAGCACATAGGAAGTACCGTTAAGATGAGAAGCCGTCTTGTTTTATTCCTT
>PISX010006196.1:16589-99738 GCA_004024625.1 Mellivora capensis
TTTTTTTTTTTTTTTTAAAGATTTTATTTATTTATTTGACAGACAGAGACCACAAGTAGGCAGAGAGGCAGGCAGAGAGAGAGGAGGAAGCAGGCTCCCTGCGGAGCAGAGAGCCCGATGCGGGGCTCAATCCCAGGACCCTGGGATCATGATCCGAGCCGAAAGCAGAGGCTTTAACCCCCTGAGCCACCCAGACGCCCCTCTGAGTAGCTTTCAAGTGGCTTTGGTGTTCTCGTTTGTTCATTCTTAGCGAGTGAGCGCCCATGTGCACGAGCAGGGGGAGGGGCAGAGGGAGAGGGACAGTCCTCGGGTGGTCACCCTGCTGAGCGCAGAGCTGAAGCAGGACCCTGAGATCATGACCTGGGCTGAGACCGGGAGCTGGATGCTCGACCGACGGAGCCTCCCAGATGCCCCAAAGAGTAAATTCTTAAGTCATGTCCGCACACAGCATGGGGCTCCCACTCACAGCTGCACGATCGAGAGTCGCACGCTCTACCCCCTGAGCCAGCAAAGCTAAACTTTTAAGTTGATTCTGTTATCTGAGTCAGAATGACAGGTGTTTATTCAGAAAAGGGCTTAGAAGGCTGTGAGAGTCGGGCGGTTTCCTTGGTTGATGAAACAGGACGGTCGGGCTCCCAGATCCCAGTCCGGATGGGGCTCCCAGGACCTCCTCAGGTGCAGTGTGTCCAGAATTTTCCCTCCACACCCAGTGACCTCCCCGACGGAGCTCACACTAGAGCTTTGTGGGCATCGTGAGAGGCGTGAGAGCGGCGCTCACACATCACTGACCTGGTGGCGTGTGTGCGCTTTCCAGCCACGTCCGTCGTGCCCGGCCAGGTGTGGCCGTGTGAGTCCCTGCCCATCTGCGCAGAGATACCCCGCGGGTTCTTAGATATGTTTCTGCTGTGAGGAAGGTAGGTGGATTCAAAACCAAGGGAGAGGAGGTAAGCCGGTCTCCTCGACCCTCCCGTCGCCCGTGGGTGTTAGATCAGTCCCCCGGCTAGTGCCCCGCAGGGCCCCGCACGGTCCCGTCAGCCGCAGCCCGCCAAGCACAGCTGGCCTCCGACGCGGCGGAAGTGTCTGAGGTCTACAGGTAAGCCCTGCTTTGGACACTCGATCCCTGCAACTCTGCTTTCCTGTGGGCGGCTTCGTAGACCGAATGTGGCGTTACTGGTTCTGGGGGATCCATGCTGAAGGAGCTGTGTCCCTTAGGTCACGTGCCTTGAGTGATTATTTTTCTCATAGGATACATTTCACGAGAAGGTATTTGATGCTAAGTTTCAAGTTATGCGTGAACCCTGTGGCCACTGTTGGGTTACTTTTCTGGCCGACTATGGCTTTCATTTTGCAGGGACAGTATGACAGAAAGTGTCCCCTGAGGGAAGGTGGCCCCAAGAGAAGGGGTTGAGTATTGCACGCCCCGGTTCTCCTGCCACACTGGCCCCCTCCCTTAGGACGGGTGAGGGAGGGGCACCGTGAGGTCAGGACTATCGCTCTGAGAATGTGGCCGCATGGAACCAGGGAACGGAGCTCTCCTCAGGTAGCCGGGCTTGTCCCTGTTTTATAGGTGGAAAGATTGAGGTGTGGGGGTGAAGCGGTCTGCGCCAGCCCCATACCGGGCGGGTCCTCTAGGTGGTGGTCAGGGTCTGCGCGCTCCCTAAATCTGCTTCTCAGGGCGACTGACCTGCCTGCCGGAGAGTGCCTCTGGGCTGGCCACGCGCGGCCGGAGAGCCACAGCAGGCCTGCCGGCTCGGCCGGCTTCACGGTGTGCTCGTCTTGGTCCCGGAGCAGCGCACAGGTATTTTGGCACACTTGCAAACGGCTGGGGTCGCGACTCTTAATACGCGCTGCTCAGGCTCAAGTTTAACATTTTGAACGATTTGGGAGCTGAGTCAGAGATTCAACTTTTGGCGGCGCCTGCGTGGCTCAGTTGATCGAGCACCCGGCTCTTGATTTTGGCTCGGGTCATGATATGAGGGTTGTGAGATCCGGCCCTGTGTCAGGCTTTGTACTCAGCCGGGAGTCTGCTTGGGATTCTCTCCTCCCTCTGCCCCTCCCGCCGCTTGAGTGTGCACACTCTCTTGCTCTCAAGTAAATGAAGAAATCTTAAAAAAAAAAAAAATGCCAGGGCTACCTGGGTGGCTCAGTCAGTTAGTGTCTACCTTTAGCTCAGGTCTGGGGTCGAGCCCTGAGTCGGGCTCCCTCTCAATGGGGGGTCTGCTGCTTCCTCCTCCCACCCGTCCCCCTGCTCGTGCTCTCTCTCAAATAAACAAACAAATAAATAAAATCTTTAAAAAAATAAACTCAACTCTTGGGCATTTATTCATTCAGTATTTACTGAGCTGTCTATCAAAGTTTTGTACCAGGCACTGGGTGCCCAGGTGCCCCTGCCCTGGAGAGCTCACAGATGAAGTGAAACAGGCAAGAAATTTTAAGTGATTCCGATCCTGCATGAAGAGAGCTTAGCGGAGGGGTGTGTGTGAAGACAGGGGAGTCAGAGCAGGCTTCGAGGACTTTGGTTTGTCAGTACCGTCTGCTCCCGTGGATTTTTGTGGGAAGTGGACGGGAGCCACGTGTGTGGCCATCAGTGATGGTCCAAGGAGGGGTGTGAGGAGTTGTGAGTGGCTGCTGAGGGCTGGCGAGGTGTGTGTGCTCAGGGCAGGACTGCCCCAGGTATCGGAGATTCCTCCAGCTCCAAGCACAGTGCTTTGTGGACTCTGAAATGGGGTCTTTTTTAGTCAATATAGGTTAGCCTGTGCCGTGGCCAGAATATTGACCCTGAAATCAGGGAAAGATTAACCCTTACAACAAGAGCTTATGTCTCACTCACATGAAATTCAGTGCAAGCTGGACAGTTTTCCAGGGCTGACCCCTGGGACTCCTCAGTGTGCCAGAGTCTGCGCCCCTGTCTGCCCCGCCTTGCCCACATCTGGCCTCCAGGATCACTGCGGTGGAGGGAGGAGAGCTGGAGCATGGGGCGCTGCTTCAGAGCGTTGTCTCCTGGTTGCATGATGTCCCATCGGGTGTAGGCACTATAGGGATGCCGACATCACTTACCATCACAGAGGGGTACATGGAAACCGCGATGAACTACCCCCTCGCACCTGTTGTGGCGGCGATCATCCGGAAGTTGGGGGGAAGGGGCAAGGGACCTCGAGCAGTGCTGGAGGGGTCAAATCAGGCCGAGTGCTGTGGAGGTTCCTCAGCACATGAACAGAAAACCTACTCTGTGAGCAGCAATCCTGCTTCTTGGGTACGTGTCCAAAGGGAATGAAAACAGGGTCTCAGGAGATGCGTGCACCCTGTGTTTATCCCACTGTCGTTCATGATGGTCAAGCGTGGAAACAACCCCCTGCCCATCAACAGATGAATGGATAACAATATATATGAAAAGGGGCACCCGGCTGCTCTGTTGGTGGGGCACGTGGCTCTTGATCTTGAGGCCGTGAGTTTGAGCCCCATGTTGGGTGTAGAGAGGACTTAAGAAAAAAATATGTAAAAAAAAAAAAAAAGTGAAAAAAGGTATCCTAAAGGTGCTGAAAGGAAAATAAAATGAAAAGTCCCAGGGGACACGCGTGAATCTCTTACAACCCCCTGGCCTTACCTGCCTGCGAGGAGGCTACACCCACACAGGGCAGGAGCGCAGGCAGGGTCCCCGCTGGGCCACCCCGTGTCCCTGCCTCGGAACATTCCAGAACCTAACCCCGTTTGCCTCCCGGGTTTCAGACGTCGTGTCTCCTGCTGCTCCCGGCAGCTCCCAGCCGTGTGATCTGGGCAGGTTGTTGTCTCTGTGGTCTCTGTGCTCTGAGGACGTGGAGAGTCGGTCAGGCCAGGCCGGGAGGGTGGCTGGGAGGTCTCGACACGGTGTGTACGGCGTGGTGACCGGGGGCCTGCATGTGCTCGGAGGCCCACATCCGTGAGTCCCAAGGAAACGGCCGACCGATGGGAGCGTGAGCGGCGATGAGCTCACCTCTGTGGCTGGGAGGCCAGCGTCAACACGGGCTCTTCTGGTGGGGAGTCACCCTCGCTCTCCGTGTCGCAGACGGCGCTCTGTACTTCCGCACGCAGAGTCCTTGGCCCTTCCAGTCGGGCCTGCTCTCCTGTGTGCTGGGAGCACGGCTGCCAGGAGGGAGGCAGGCGGCGGGAGGAGAGAACCGGCCTTGCTGAGCAGTCGCTCCAGAGCGCTGATTCGAACCCTCGTGGTAGCGTGCGAGGGAGGCCCCTGGGTGCGTTCCGTGGACGAGGAGCCCCAGGGCGGAAGGAGGCAAGGTGCTCGTGCACGGTCGTATGGTGGCGGGCCGTGTGGTGCGGACATCCGCCTGGTCCTCGCGGCCGCCGGAGCCGGTGGGGGGAGCGGCTGCTGCCTGGGATGGTCCCGGGTGACCACGTGCAGCGATGATCTGCTCTGTCCCGCCGAGCCGGAGAGCCTTTCCCTCTGCTGTGCCACAGATTGTTTTTCCGACACATGGTATTCGGTAGTATTTATGTCGAAGCCGTGCTAACAAGGCTGCTGAAGTATTTGTGTTGTGTTTGAAACCCTAGGCGTGTGAAGCTGTTGAACCTCCCCGCCAGCCTCCGGCCACAGAAGATGAAAAGCCTGCTGGGCCAGAACGTGTCGACCAAGAGCCCGTTCATCTACTCGCCGATTATTGCGCACAACCGCGGGGAAGAGCGGAACAAGAAGATAGGTAGGCGCCTTCCTCCTGGCTTTCCGGCTGTGCCGTGCCGCCTGGCCTCCAGCGGCTTTTCTAGATTCCGGTCCTTTCCCATGTGTCTGGATAAGCTCATCTCGGTTTACGCAGTTTGCTGCCTTTGTCAGAGCTCTGGGCTAGATCTGATTTTTTAAAACTGATTCCATCCAGGGTGAGTCTGCGGGAGTTCTAGAAACTGGAAGACCTCTGTTATCAGGACAACAGGAGAGGGATCATCGGAGCCCAAAGTGGCTTCAGGATCGTCTGAGATCAGAGGGTGACTTGCACTTAGACCTGCCTGGGGAACGGGAACAGTGTGTGACATTCTCTGTTGGCCCTTGCAGCCCGGGAGCTGAGGATTTGTTTGCCTGGGAGCTGAGGATGTCGATTCTGAGGGGTCTGGTGGCACAGTGGGGACAGGTGGGGCCACGTTTCGGGGTAGAGCGGGAGCCCGCATGCATTCTTGAGACTCTAACGTGCTTTTCTGTGTGCCAAGCTCCCCACTGGGTCCCAGCCCTGTCCCCCTCCTCCCTCCCAGCAGACCTGGGGCTTGTGGCACCCACTCTGTCCTTCCCGAGGCCTGGCCTGGGCGCAGGCCTCGTTCTTTGCCAGCTCCCCCTTCCTCGGGCCCCTGACGTTTCGGATGATGGTGCTGATCACTGCCAGACGTGAGCCTCTATGTCGCCGTGTCAAAGCGAGAGGGTTGAGAGGCCCATCTCTGGTGGGTACTTGCCCATTCTCTGAGGAGTTTCAGCACGAGACCCGAGAAGCTTTTGCTGTCTGCTTTTGAAGTGCAGTGCTTTTTTCTCCTCTTTTATTTCTACTCAGAACCCTGCACCCTGGATGTAGCAGAAAGGCAGGCTGACTTCAGGAGGGCCTTCTTCCCGGGGTGCAGGTGCCCTCCCACACCGGCGGTTCCAGCCACCCCCGCGGTGCCCTGTGGCACTCTGCCTGTCTCTGTTCTCCTCCCGCTCCTCTCACCCACCCCTGCTCCTCAGACCCAGCCGCATGGGTCTGTTCTTGGAACAGAACAGTCTTGGTCCTGGCTGTGCCCTCTACCGAGGCTCATCCCGGGCCGTCCCCAGACCGGATGCCCTTCCCAGTGCTCTGTGCCTTCGAGGCCCGGTTCTCTTCACAGTTCTTATGTTCCCGTTCGTCTGTTTCTGTTTCCCCTCCCTCCATCTGCCCACTGCCATGCCGACGGCTGTTAGAAGAGTGTTGCCCTTGGGGCGCCTGGGTAGCTCAGTGGGTTAAAGCCTCTGCTTTCGGCTCAGGTCGAGCCCCATATTGGGCTTTCTGCTCCGTGGAGAGCCTGCTTCCTCCTCTCTCTCCCTGCCTGCCTCTCTTTCCTACTTGTGATCTCTGTCTGTCAAATAAATAAATAAAATCTTAAAAAAAAAAGAAGAAAAAGAAGAGTGTTGCCCAGATGCGGGAAGGAGTGGGTAGCTATTATGAACCCCTGGTGGTGGGTATTCAGGAGGGCACGTACTGCATGGAGCACGGGGTGTGGTGCATAAACAATGAATCTTGGAACACTGAAAAAATAAAAATAAAATAAAAGATATTATAAACCCCATTTTACAGGTAAGGAAACCGAGATTCAGGGAGTTTAGATGACTTGCTCACGAACCCAGAGCAGGCCTTGGCTCGTGCTGCCTCCATGCTTGTTGGCCGGCACCGTGGGGCTCCAGGCCAGAGGGACAGTTTGAGAGTTAGGCACGTCCCATGGTCTCAGGGAAGAGTTTCTAGAATTCCTCCGCAGCTGCAAGCATCTCATAATAAGCCTTATTCACAATTAGCTATTTGAACACCTTAAAAACAAAGTGTTTCCTAAGAGAGCAGGTTGCTCCTGAGACAGAGGGCATGAGTGGGCTGGGGCACTGAACAGACCCGCTGCTCTCGTGTTACGACAAACCCTTCTTTATTCACACCGTGCTTTATCCAAGGGTGTCGTAGCTCAGCTCATTGTTCTTGGAGCAAGTGTGGTTTTCTCCCTTGTGCAGAGCACACACGGCAGGGCCTGTGTGGAACACGGCGCACCATCCCTGCCCTGCACAGGTGTTCCGGGTCAGTGGAGGCAGCAGGCAGGCCAGAGACACATGAGTGGGAGGTCAAGATGAGGTGTAGGTCAAGTTGTCTAAAACCATAGAACCGTCACCAGCAGGACCTGCTGGCTTCCCTGCTGAGCTTGGATGGGCCATCAGCGCCGGCCCAGCAGGAGTGGGCCCACCTCCAACTTTGGAAGGCGCCCTGGAGGCTCCCTTGATGGTGAGGTTGTCTCTCGAAGAGCAAGGTGGGGTTGAGGGCTCTGTTGTTGATTATTTAAAACAAGAAGACAATAGAGGAAGGAATTTGGGGACATGTCTTTGAAAAATAGCATCGAATTGTAAATTCTGATAAATTTCTGAAATTTGGAGCCCCGAGTGTGTAGCAGCTGTACTAGTCTCTGTGAGTGTGTGCGCGTGTGTCCATGTGTGCACGTGTGTGTATCTGTGTGTGTGCATGTGTGTGTATCTGGGCGTGTGCATGTATCTGTGTATGTGCGTGTGCGCACGTGCATGTGTGCGTGTCTCGTTGGTTCAGTCTTTCCTCCAGCAGTAGACTCCCCTGGAGTTTCTCCTGTTTGCCAGGCATGTGGCAGCTGTGGCCTCGTGGTTCTCGTGGTGACAAGCAGTCACGTCCCTGTGGTCACGAAGTATGGGTAGAAGTGGGAGGGAAGTGTTCAGTAGTACTCTCGAGCAGTAGTAAGTACGAGCAAGTGGACCACGGATAAGACAAATGGCTAGTTCTGATTAGTGCCATTGAATAACGAAGATGGGCCAAAGTGGAGAAAAATATCCTTTTCTGTGGTGTAGAACCCTTGCCTTTCCTTAACTTTAAATATGTTTCATATATTTAGAATGAGGAGACCTTGAGCTTTCTCTGACAGTGTGGGAATGTTTTCCATTTGCGTTCTGGGTGACGATGTTGCCCGTGTGCTCTTGTGTCCGTCACATAGGCATGAGCTCTCCCCGCTGCGGGTCAGGCGTGGTGAGGGGTACAACCGCAGGCCACACAGACGTTTGCTGGTGGCCAGATACTGCCGCTCGGTCCTCTGACCCCACCCGCCATTGTCACTGCGCTGCTTGGGCTGAGAGCCTGAAAACAACATTCCCCCTGCTCCCTGCCAGCCGGGTGCTGTTGGGTCGGCCACGGAGGCCCTCACGTGGGGTGAAGGTGCAGGAAGGCGGAGGCCGTCCTGCTCCTGGAGGCCATCCCGGTGGTGGCGGCGGCGGTTCCGGGCGACATGGCTCCACTTGTGCTGGTGACGGCAGCTGCGGCAGCCTTGGCTGGGGTGGCTGTAGCGGCCGCTCTGGCTCCGTGGTCCAGCAGCGCCCGGTGTCTGATGAGGGGCCGGTACTGGCCGTAGGTGTTCATTAACCCGAAGGAGTGACACAGTGAGCCCCAAGTGTCTCCTGGTTGTTCGGGGACACAGGCCGACCAAGCAGGCGTTTGTGGTGAAAGTTTGTCTTTGACCTTCTGGCTTCAGTCTGGTGGTTTTGGGACGCCTCCGAGCCCCTCCAGCCCTGGGGCCCCTGCTCCGGAGGACAAGCTTGAGAGGACTGGAAGCAGGGAAGCTGGGTGGGCACCATGGAAGGCCAGGGAGGGCCGGGGGCTCCTGGACCCACTGCAATGGGTGTTCCCCCGAGTGGGCCTGTCTGCCCGTGGGAACCCTCCTTTGCCTCTTTGGAGGGGAAGACTCGGGTCCTGCTCCGGCCTCTGTCTTCTTGGCTCTTGATGGTGGGCAAATCATTCCCCGGGCAGACCTAGACCCAATGTCAAGTCGAAGCTTCTCCCCCTTGGGGCATCTGGGAGTTTCTGGCCTCGGCGGAGTTGGCCATATGCTTTCTCCCCTAAAGAATGTTTTTAGGAAGCTTTCACTCATTCTGTTTAGAGAAACTTCCAGAGGTTATTTGGGAGACTGGGGGTGTGAGACTCCTTCTCAGGACCAGCTACTTGACTTGTGGGGCCCCTTTTCAGAAATTGTGAAGACTTTGGAGCCTGTGACAGCACAGCATTAGTGCCCCCCTGCCCCCCACCCCCTCTGCCTGGGCCCATGTGGCTGCAGCTCTGGCCCCCTAACCCTGCTGGGGCCAGTCCTGCTCTGTATTTTGTCCTCCATTCTCAAACTGTGGAGCCTTCTTTTATGAAAGTAAGCCCTCACCTGTTGCGAGGGCTGCAGCAGGCGTCCCGTGATCGGTGTCACTGCACCGTCCGGCAGGCATTACACCCCCTCGGCAATGAGAAAATGAAGACTGAGCCGAATGTAAACGACCTGCCGTAGGTTGGACGCTAGCGAGTGCCCAGCTCAGTCTCCAGCCAGGGTTTCTGACTCAAAGCCCAGGGATTTCTTTCCCTGTAAAATGGTTTCCTCATCACAGTCAGGAGCCCTGCTCATCTGGGCTGGGGATAAATTCAGCGGATGATGCCAGATTTTTTTCTGAAATGTAACAGACGCCTCGGCCGAAATGCATGCCATTTGTTGAATACCCATGGGTAGGAAAATGTAATTTATATTCTGTGGCTTCTAATATGTTTTCCGCAGTGTTCTCATCAGCAAGACCTGCCTAGAGCTTTGAAGAATCACATATCTTTAACCTAAAATCCCAATCTCTATAAATGAATCTTTGTGTATAATTGGGGGAATTATCAGCACAGCGGGGGCGTGGAGTGTTTGAGAAGAAGAAAGCCCTGGGCACAGTTGTTGAGACTGTCTGCACTGTAACTTGGAATAATTTACCCATCTCTCTGTCCCCCGGTTGCTAGCGTTGCCGCCGTCCCAGTTCAGCTCTGGGCAGACGTGTTGTGGTGCAGGTCCTGAGCTCGAGCACAGGGGTGAAGGGTTTTCTGTCATTTGTGCTGGGACTTTGGGACATGGCCAAGCTCAGTGCTGAGGTCAAGGTCAGTGTAAAGGTCAAGGTGGCCCACACAGGCTGTGGGCTGCAGCTTGGCCCTGCATTCTTCCCCTTGCCCCCTCAGACCAGATCTCGTTTGCCTGAGTGCAGTGAGAGGACCAGAGACGCTGACTCAGAGGCTCCTTCCGACGGACAGGGGAGGTGACATTCCTAAAGGACCTGGCAGCTGTGGAGAGGAGGTTCCAAACAGCCGTTGCGCGCACTGTCCTAGGTGCTGGGCAAGCAGTGAGAAATCCAGGCGGCTTCCTACCGGGCTGGTCCCTCCGATGTTGTGGAAAGATTGTGGCGTGGCTCCGAGTGCAGAGGGCCTGATGCTGGGCAGCTGTTGGATGGGATTGAATCTATGGTTTCTGGGGTAGAACCTCGAGGAGGGGCCTCCCCCATGGGATCTGACACACTGAGGCTTGGAGAGGAGATTGTCTTCTTTCCGACAGCAATAATCACGTGGTCGGGGATTTCTCCTCCATTTACCTTCAGTGCAGTAGGGCCTCTTATGGAGGGGACAGAGGAGTCGTTCTGTATGTCACTTAAAGTGGCCTGCAGCACCGTCTCCCGAAGTACCAGCCTCTGGGCCAGTGAAGGTCTGTGTGACGTACAGGCTGGTACCAGGGATGGTGCTGTCTGGGCTGATTTCAGTTTCGTAAAGTTGCTTTTGACACACCGGCCTGAATTCAGCACGGCGAAGATGGCGAGAAACTCCCGTGATGGAGCGTCCGAGGGGCAGTGCTGACCCGCCTGTTTAGAGAAGGCCACAGTCACACTAGCTGTGACTTCATCTAAAGATGACCATAACGCCTGCTGTTTCACTGGAAAAATAAATTGCCAGAGGAGTAATCTGAAACCGTGTGAAATACGCAGAAATACCAACTAATACGTACGTTCTTCTGTGTGTGCGTTTGTAGATTTCCAGTGGGTTCAAGGAGACGTGTGTGAAGTCCAGCTGATGGTGCACAACCCAATGCCGTTTGAACTCCGAGTCGAAAACATGGTGCGTATCGGCCGCCACCACCTGCCACGGGGCTGTTTCTCACTGGATATCTGAGGCACAGATCCTGGGGTGTAGGTCCGTCTTTTATTTGTCCTGCCAAAGATTATGAGGTTTCTGTGGAGGAAGACCACGTCTTGTCATTCCCGTGTCTTTAGTGCTTGGCGCTCAGCGTTTGGATCCGTGAACAGACCCCTGCTGGGAACACGCGTCGCGTCGCGTGTGGGTGACTGGCTGTGAGCCCTGGAATGATTGTGTGGAAGTGCACATGGGATCGGCGGAGGTTACAAAGTGCATGTTCTGTCGGCTGCTCCGTGTGGGCCTTACCTCACTGCTGCAAGAGGATGAGACGGTCAGGGCTGGAGGGAAGGGCGTGGTCTGGACAGTAGGAGAATAAATGCTCGCACGGCCAGTGGGAGCGTTCTCTCAATGTGGAAATCTAGTGTTCTGTCTCCGCGCTTGGTGCCTGGCATTAAAGGCTCGTTCTGTAGTGCTGTCCGCTGGAGCCGCTCACCTAAGTCCGTGGTCAGCGGGAAGGAGATGTGTACGGGCCCTCCAGGCTCATTCTGAAGATCCCGGACTAGAGCCACCGCCTGCCGTGCGGGTCCCGTGTCCCAGGTCTTCTCTGTGCTGCTTGTTATGTAGTGCTGCTGGGCACTGTGGGTCATCACCTCGTGCCGTGTGTTGCTGTGCAGCGCGGCTCGGTGCTCTGGGTTGTTACCGAATACTACGAATTAGCAGGTGGTCCTGCTTCGTGACTTTTTCAGACTCTTATAAAGGACGGTTGTGAGATGGTCTATGTTTTCCATTAGAGTTTTATGACTCGTGTTCAGGGGAAGGGGTGGGGCTCTTTGTGAAGCTATCTTGGTGACTGCTCATGCCATGCATTAGGCCGTGGGCAGGGCACTTGAAGGACCTAGTCCTTGTCGTGGTCAGTGCTGTGGGTGCACGAGGTGCTCCAGGGCCCACGTGGAGAGCCGGGAGGACTTTCCAGGAGAGACAAGGCCTCAGCTGAGAAATCAAGGATGAGTAGGAGGTTACGAGGCCGACTGGTGGTTATTGAAGATGATGACCAGGCTCTCGGCTTGAGGCAGAAGTTTCTAGAATTGATTAGAGCTCTGAGAAACGTGGCTACATGTCAGGCCTACAGCCCTGAGGTCACTCAGAGAGCAAGCCAACAGGGATGAGTCTTGTCCCCCTCCTGTCCTGCAAGAAACTGCCGGCTTTAGGGTTTGGCTCTCGGGTCAGGCCTTTTAATGACTTTCTGTCTCAGCTTGAGCAGGGAATAATTGCTCAGAGGATTTCCCCCCAAAGTGCCTCAAGTGTCAGACGGCCCGTTGGTCTAATGCTTTTTTTTTTTTAAAGTAGCTTTCAGGGGCACCTGGGTGGCTCAGTCAGTTAAGTGCCCAACTCTTCATTTCGGCTCAGGTCATGATCTCAGAGTTGTGAGACTGAACCCCACCTTGGGCTCTGTGCTGGGTGTGGAGCCTGGTTAAGATTCTCCCTCTTCCTCTGCCGCCCCCCTACCCGTGCTCTCCTGCACCCTGCACTGTCTCTCTCTCTCAAAAAAAGGTAGCTTTCGTTTTTATCTGGCTTAAAAGTAATATGTGCTTTTTAATAAAAAGTTAGGAAGAACAAAGAATAAAATAAAAATTGCCACTAGAAGATAGGCCACAAATCATGGTCAGAATTTAAAGGATGAAATTAGGAAAGAGTTCAAGCATTAACAAATGAAATTATGAACTATTTCAAGCATGTGAGATGGTAACGGAGAATAATGAGCACCCCCAATACCCACCTTCCAGATCTGACGACTGTTAACAGACGGTCATATTCGCTCTCACTATTTTAAGAAGAGATGAAATGCGGTACATTTTGCCTGAAGACAGTAGTTGTCCACGTGCTTTCTGTGCCGCATTCCTGCTCGCCGCCCCTGTCCCCCACATAGATCGTTTCGTGATTTGGCTCGAAGTGTGGCACAGGCGTGCTCCTTGCCGCCAGAGCACCTGCTTCTGGGTGCTTCCTGTAGACGGAGGAGAGGTGTGCATGGACACATAGACGTGCAGTTACATATAAACCTACGGGCACCCGTGCCCGCACACACGCCTGTGCACGATACGCATGCGGGCCTGGACCAGCCAGACTTCGCCGCGGTGCTGCCAGCCCTAGCCCATCTGTGCAGGGCCCTCTCTTGCCTTGGCCCAGTGGAGGACTGAGGTCCCAGCACCATGGCGCTGGCTTCCTCGCTCCGTCCTGTAGTGTGTGGAGTGGGGTCAGGGCTGCGTAGGCCGCAGCCCATACAGAAGACAAACCCCGGAAAGAGCCGGGGCCTCTCCTACGTGCGGGTCTGGGCTCTGCGTCTCCTCGGCCGGCTGCAGATTTCACACGATTACACAGCACTCATCGCTCTGTTCCCTCGCGGTGGACGTTTTCGATCTCTTAGTGAGTGGTGGTTTTGTATTTTATTTTCTAATTTTTTTTGTTTATTGCACGATGATAGAAATACCTTGGCTTCTCTGTATGCTGACTTCGTGACTGTGGGGGATGCACTTGCCAGTTCAAGTCCCACTGTCGATTCCGTCAGGTTTTTACGTTTACAGTTTTGTGTTTTGTGAGTAACTGTCTGCCTCCCTTTAGTTTCTGTTTCGTGCCTATTGTGCCGGGCAGGGCTTCCGTACAGTGTTGAGAAGTGTTGAGCGCGGGCATCCCTGCAGGTCTACAACCTGGGGCAGCTCCTCGAAGCCAGGGACCCTGTCTTATTCCTGTCATGCGTAGCCTGGCACGTAGTGAGGCGAACTGATAATTCATAGACGCGCTGAGGGATAGTAGTTGATGATATATTTCCGTACTTCCTCTTTCTCTTTATGTTTACGTCTTTTATTTTTCTTTACGTTTACAGTTCAGTTTGGTAAAGCAACAAAACCACAGAGGAAAAGCACAGCCAGCAGGGCTGACGTCGAGATGGGGCTGTTCACACAGCCACGTGCTTTCCCTTTCAAGGTCGTGCGTGTGAAGCATGCTTCTGGCCGTCCCCGCGGCTGTCTGCAGGGCTTTATGAAGGCCGCGCATCGCCGTCCCCACCCGCACGGGCCTGGGGTTGCCCGTCAGCCGATGCCCTTGGCCTCTGGGACGCGGTGACGCGGCGGCGTGTGAGCTGTGTCCCTCATGCCGCTGTTGCTTGCTCTAGGGGCTCCTGACCAGCGGAGTGGAGTTCGAGTCTCTGCCTGCGGCGCTCTCCCTGCCCGCCGAGTCCGGTCTTTACCCGGTGACTCTTGTTGGGGTCCCACAGACGACTGGAACGATTACTGTCAACGGTAAGGAGACTGGCTTTCTGATTGCAGGTCGAACGGGACTCCCGAAGCCCTGTCTGCCCCACTGAGGCCTGTCCCCGGTCCCCCAGGGTTGGTTCTGACCACTTCAGAGATACTGGGGCCATGCCATGGCAAGGAGTGGCTTGGCGTGCATGGGCTGCAGTGGGCCCACAGCGTTCCCTACACTGCGAGGGGTCCTGCTCTGTGTCAGGCCTCTGGTTCCTGTCCTGCTGGGGCTGCAGACATGGCTACAGGCTCCCCCTTGCTGTCAGGCCCTGCTGACTCCCTGGCTTCCCCTCGCTTGGTCTGACCTTCTCTCCCCTCGGCCACCCCTGTTCAGAGGTCCTTGCATGTGTGCGGAATCCTCCGTCCCCACCCCGCTGGTGTCTGGCCCTCTGTGTCTGACCCGCCGCATGCCCCTCCCCTCCTCCTGAGGCACCCGTCCCTCTCCTGGGCCCCTTGCCTTGCGGTTCTGGAAGCAGGCCCTTTCCGAGCTCGAGCTCGCCTGTGCTTTTCCTTCTGTTGGCGCGCTTCCAGACTCGGCTGGCTCCCGGCTCCCTCCAGCTCTTAGCTCAGACTTCCTTTCCTCTCAGAGACTGTCCTCCGTGCTGGGTCGGGTCCCCGCTGGGCACTCCGGGGCGGTGCTCTGCCCCCGAAGGCAACTGCTCACTGGCCTCGTCCTCCATGCCACTCCCTGGTGTGCGGTGGATCTCCAGGACCTCCAGTCACTTGGTGACGTGGCGTCTGTGGTGGGCGAGGGGGCGTCACGCTGGGTTAGGACGTGTAGCAGCAAGTGCTGAGGGGCCCTGCACACGACTGCCGGGAATGTGGGGGAGAGGTGACCCCGAGGGAAGTGGGACGAGAAGGACTTCCTCCTACTAAGGGTCCCTGAGGTTTGAAGGCCAACTAGGAATTATCCGAATGGATGGGATGGGGAGTAGAGGGGTTTCCAAGCACAGAGAACAGGTGGTCCAGAGACCCATGGAGTGCTGGGGACTTGGGGTTGGCTCCGAGGATCTGGTCCCAGGTGGAAGGGTGGTAGTGACAGGGCTGGGAAGGTAGACAGAGGCCAGACCCAGAAGGGCTAAGGGGTGCTGGCTTTCTCTGTGGGGCCGCATATCATGAGACGAGAGATCCGGTCAGAGAAGCAGTGCAAAGGGACCTCGAGGCCGCTCTCTGGAGTACGGGCTGGCGGTGGGCTAGACTGGGCGCAGGAAGACCAGCTAGGAAGCTGTTGGTGTAGCCCCGGGATGAAAGGACCAAGGTAGGGCCACAACAGTGGCTGGGAGTGGAGTAACGAAGACAGATGAGAGGGGAAATACTTAGGACTGATGGGCTTGACCCCTAATTACTAACCGATACCCACTGGATAAGGAGTCAGAGCCTTAGTAACCGAGCTCTGAGTTGGTGCAGACCAGTTGGGTTCATCTTTGGCGCACCTTCTGTGGGAAATAGAGGGCCTGACCTCGTGTTATCAGAAATATCATTAGACATAACAGGACCTGTCATCAGGTTTTGCATTTCTTTGCAGTCCTCTTCACCGATACGTAAGGAAAGGAAAATGACTGATTTTAATTAAGAAATGGAGAACAAAAGTGACTTAGACAAAATCACATTCTGTCAGGTTTTCTGGAAAAATGCCAGATGTGGACTTCAGCGGAGGAGCACGTTTGCAAGTTAAATTACGTCTTTTAGGAAACATATTTCGAAAGGAAGGCAGTGTGGGTGCTGTGAATTGGTGGTTTTCGGTTGGGAGAGCAGTTTGCCACTGGCAGACGGTGAAGGAGCTGCCGGGGGGCCGTCAGGGCCTGACTCCCTCGAGCTAACCACTTTCTCCTCTGGTTCCTGGTGCCGCATGAAGGTCCTTTCATGAAGCATATAGCCATGCGTGTTGTTTAATTTTCTTACACAGTGAACATTGCTTATAATAATTATTTCTCAAAAGTTCAAAAGCCATTTTAAAGCTCTGTTTAAATAATTTTAAGTGCTTATCTAACCAGTGGAGGTTTTTTTTTTTCTTTTTGCACGGAGAATCCGCTAATCTTCGATCACAGCGCTTGGACACAAACAGCAGATTTGCCGGATCACGTAGCTGTTATAACAGTAATTGGCTCTTGAACTTTTATCTCTCCACGGAAGAGTCTGAATCATTTTTCAGATACTTACTCTGTCCCATTACGTCCTGCAAAGGAGCACTAGCTCTCGCTCTCTTAGAGACAGGCACATTTGAAAAGCAAATTGTCCAAGTCCTGAGAACTAGTATTAAGTTGCCTAGAGATTTCTAGTTGACGAAGACCCACACACGCTTTCACTTGGACCCAGGTGGCCCCGTGAGGTAGGGGTGTGGGGACTGTCACCCCTTTGTCTCTATGAGGCAGCCAGGGCTTCGGGCCGAGCTGTGGATGGGACCAGGGGGTGACATCAGACTGAACTCGGGTCTGGGGTGGGGGCGGCGTGCTCCTCCCTGCTGGGGCTGGCCTCCAGACAGGGGCCTGAGGCTGGAGGCCTTTCCAGGGGCTGTGAAGCTCTTCGTTTCACTTCCTAGGTTACCACACCACGGTCTTCGGCGTCTTCAGCGACTGTCTGCTGGATAACCTCCCGGGAGTGAAGACCAGTGGCTCCACGGTGGAAGTCATCCCGGCCCTGCCCAGGCTGCAGATCAGCACCTCCCTGCCCAGGTGGGATGCGGGCATCTTTTGTCCCCCAAGAGAGGGCCCTTCACTATCATCCTGAGCATACATTTTCAGTGGCATCAAAGTCCGAGTTCATCCGTGATGCTTAGGACCAAAATACGGGTGAAGTGTTTCTTCAGGATAACCAGTAGGCAACGTGCTTTGCGTAAAGTGAGACGGAACAGAGTTGAGGTGTTTCTTACCACGAACAGAACAAAATAGGAGATTAGCCTTTGGAATCCTATTTTTTGTGAAAAACAGTTAACTCCTATCTTTTAAAAAGTAGATTTTCTTTTTTTAAGGAGCATTATAGGAAAGCATGAAGAAAGGAGGGAAATACATCTCAGGAGTCCCAGAAACCGTTGCTGTTAATGCTTTGTGGTTTTTCTTCCTACTGTGTACCCACCTTCTTTTTCAAGACATATGTTTGCGCATCGAGACGCTGCTACATTATACCTCGTACCCCAGGTTACATTTGGATAACCATATAACATAAGCCAAAAGTTTCCATTTTAATTACTTCGAGAAGTATGTTGTAAAGATACTCAGTCTGGATGATGAACATGTTTTAATGCAGGGTGGGAAGCAGTGGCTGTTGTGGATTTTCTAAAAATGATTGAGTTGCATATGAAGGTGAGTGAATTTCATGGTATGGAAATAATACTTCAATTTAAAAAATGAATTTTGGTGGCTTTGGTGTGGAATGCCTGATTTCAGGTGACCGTTCCTTGAGTGTTGCTTCTGATTAATGTAAATATTGTTGTGACTTGAGCTATCATATTCACTCCCACGAATTTACTGACACCTGCTGCACGATCTAGGCTTGGTCTGTAGGAGGAGACACTAGCCAGAAATGCCCACGACCTAGGCTTTGCCTGTTGTAGGAGCTCCTGTCCAGAGAGTACGTAGACTCACCATAGTCCAGTTTGCTAAGTGCTCCTGAAAACAAGAAGTAGAGGGAGGCCACTCTCCCGTTCACGGCTCAGGAAGGCGTCATAGGTGTGACATTTAAATCGGGCCTTACAGGGTTCACAAAAGTTGGCCAGATGATCAGGCAAGGAGAAATATGGCCAGAAAAGGGGACATGTCTGACTGCCATCTCCGTACTGTCACTGCTCACCCAGGACTCAGCCTCTTTCTGGTTCTGGCTCTGTTGTGAGGGACACTGGACTTGGGGATGGTTGACACCTGTGTTGGCCAGGCCCTGGGCTGGACGGTGGCTCTGCTTTCTCCTGCCTTCTTTCCCTGTGGTGCTGGGGGGCTGACACCCTGTTTGTTTCAGATGCAAAGAAATTAGTCTTGCTGTGTTTCATTTTTTCTGAATATCTCCTCTGCAATTTCAAGTTAATTGCAAACAGCTTTTGCTCTGGAAAGACGGGATGTTAAAATACGGGAAGAAGTCATTTATAGTGAGGACAGGAGGCTTGCTTCCTTCCTTGACAGAGGAAGTTTATTCCTGACTCATGAGCAACTTTGAAGGTGTAAAATGTAAAGGAATGCATTCACCTTGATTCCTTTTGGTATTATTTTCTGAAAATGTGGTTTGGATATAAAGCTTCTCTCTCAGAGCCAGCAATGGGAGGCCTCCAGGAGGCACAGGGTTGACTCAATAAGCCTGATTTGTTTAAACTTCGTCTCTTGGATGCCAGAGGTGTGAGACCAGCACTGTCTGGAACATTCTCTTCTGTCTTTCGGACCAGTGTGGGGATATGAAGCTCTCTTGTGGCACATAGAACAGGTCTTGGGTCTGACCCCAGTCCTTTGGTCTGCGACCAGAAGCAGAGCTAGAAAGCACTGGCTGGCAGGGAGGCTGTTGGGCCCTTACTGGGTAGGGTGACCTGGAATCTGTCCATTTCTGGCTCAGTTAAGTATATGGCATAGACTCATGGCACTTTCTGTGGAAAATCCCTCATGTTCAAGGGGGAAGAGAGTGGGGTGTCAGGAGGACCTTTCCTACCCCAAGAGAGAATGTTGACCCTTTCCTCCAGTGGTCACCCCCTCTCTTGGGGCCAAACCTCCCAGAGCACGATGTGTGCATTTGAACCTGAGGGCTATGGCCCAGGAGCCTCTGGGGAGAGGCAGCAGACTTCGGGTCTGCACGAGGGGCTGTACTCCCACTGGCCCGGGCCCCACCTGACCACACAGATATCACACGACCCCAGGGGGCTTGCAGTCTTTGCTGGTCGTTTTCACCTGTGATGCGGAGTCTGTTTTACATATTTTCCATCGACCTGTCCCTCCAGTTCCCGTGGTGTCTGTTGAAATGGTTCATCTAAGGTTTCTTCTTTAATCTACGGGTTTTCACAAGGCAATTCTGAGCATGAGATTTGCAAAATTTTTTTAGAGAGCAATGGTTCATGGATCATTTGAACCAATTCACTGTTTCATTTTACGCCCTGCCATAATCCAGTAGTTAAGGATTTTTACACATGCACGCACTTGTGCATGCAGTAGGCCACGGCGGAGTGGGAGCACAGGGCGTGGCTGCACGTGGAGAGTCGTCTGCATGCGGCTCTCAGCCCACGCTCCCAAGAGCTGGGCTTCACGCTCCCTGGTCCCTGTTGCTGAAATGCCACTGTTTTCTTTGATTCCTTCTTTTCGAAGTTTACTCCGTTGCTGCTATTTTAGGTCTGCGCACTCCCTGCAGCCTTCTGGCGATGAGCCGTCCGCCAGCGTGTCGGTCCAGCTCTACAACGGGGAGACCCAGCAGCTCGTCATCCAGCTGGAGAACATCGGGATGGAGCCGCTGGAGAAACTGGAAGTCACCTCCAAAATCCTCACCACCAGAGGTGGGTCTGAGCCCAGAAATGGTTGTCGTCTTCATCTGCGGAAGAGACGCGTTGATGGCTGGTGCTCAGAAAGCGTAAAAGTTTCTTCGTCTGCCGGTTTGCTGCCCTCCTGAGACTGACGTGTGAGGAGGGTAGAGGAGCGAAGGACGCCTCTGTCCCTGGTGCTGGTCATGCTTGCTAGACCCTCAGGAGGGACACTCTGGAAGGAGTGGAGAGAGACGTTAGGGGCGCAGACGAGTCGCGGCGTAGGACCCGTTTGCCCAGCCCTGGGTCTTTCTGTGGGTTCGGTCGTAGCGCCATGTGCTCCCGCTTCAACACAGCTGCTTTGTTTCCTGCTGCTGGGACGCGGGAGCTGGGCGCCGTGAGACCTGTGTCAAATTTTGGCTTCACCATTTACCAGCTGTTGGTCCTTTGCATAACGGTCCCTTCCTGGGCGGACGGGGGGTAGCACTTAGCATGTGGAGTAAAGTAGATGCGGCGGACTCCCGAGGCTGCGAGGTCAGTGAGCGATACCGGTCGAGGGGAGTGTATGATACGGAGAAGGGACCGGGGTCGGGAGGAGTAAGTGAAGTACTGTTGGGTCATGTAATGACGTCCGAGAACGTACACAGGCCAGTGAGGCCAAAGACAGATGAGGGGAAGTAAGCTCACAGAACTTGGGGTGTTTCTGTGCTCTCGATGTGGGGCGAGGCGAGCCAGGCCTCCACGGCAGCTTGGCCGGCTGTGGCAGAGTTCCCAGGGAAGGGCGCACTGGCCGCCTCTTACTCCCCAGCACAGGACTCCCTCCTCGGGCTAACGTCATCACGGTGGGAAAAACCAAGCGGAGCGAGTTCATCAGAGGTAGAGCCCCCACCATCTCGTTGGAGGGGAGGGCGAGGGGAGAGTTTGGGAGAACTTGTCCCGCAGATCATTATACCGTGAAGGAAGGAATTTGGATTGTGTAAAAAAGGGTGGCTCTGAGCCCATTCCGCTGGAGAGAATGCCAGAGCACCTCGCGTTCCTTGTTTCTCCCCCTGATTCTGATGAAGTGTGCGGGAGGGACCTGTCCTGGCTTGTGTGCTGTCCCCGTCTGTGCCTCTCCTCCTGGGGAGATGCTGCCCAAGTTCAGGTTCTGGCTGTGACTTCCTCGCTGTGTGTTACCTTGGGCAAGTCATTTAACTTCTCTTGGACTCTTCTTCTTCTGTAAAATAGCACTAATGACAGCATCTGCGTCACGGGCTTACTATGAGGATTCAGTAAGATGATGTATGCAACGTGCTTGGAACGGCGCTTGCTGCATTATCAGCGCTCAGGTTTGTTAGCTGTTACTGTCGCTGCTGTCACACCTCCACCGCCTCCGTCACCCCCACCGTCACACCTCTGTCGCCTGCACCTCCGCCATTATCTCCACCGGCTCCACCCTGTCACCTCCCCCAGCTCCACCAGCTCCACGTCACCTCCCCCACCTCCCCCAGCTCCACCAGCTCCACGTCACCTCCACCACCTCCACCAGCTCCACCAGCTCCACGTCACCTCCACCAGCTCCACCAGCTCCACCATCACCGTCGTCACCACCACCACCTTACTGCTGCCACCATTGTCACCCTGCTGCCATCGCCGTTTGTTTGCGTTGCCGTGGCGGGCTCTGCTGTGTGAAGGCACCGCACTGTATGACTCAGCACATGTGCGTGGTTTCCGTCTTGGGGCTACTAAGAGTAGCGCTGCTCTTGAGTCTTGGCGTGTGCTTTGGGGGGCGTCTCAGATGATTCCACCGCGTGTGTCTGCAGGAGCGGAATGCTGGGCGGCGGGGGCGCACGTGTAGTCAGCATTAGAGCAGGGCCCTTGCCCACAGGGGCTGCGCTCGTTCACACCGCCATCGTGTGAGAGTTCTGGTTGCTCAGGTCCTCACTGATCCTTGGCGTCCGGAGGCATCCTCGGGGCGAGTGGGTGTAACCGTTTCACACTGGGGTTTTAGTTGGCGTTTGTTTGATGACCAGGGAGGTTGAATACCTTCCGTACGGTTTTACACACTCAGGTCCTGTTTTGGCCAAGGGCTTTGTCCCTTTTTCCCACTGGGAGCTCTTCTCTCTGTCTCGCTCTGTTGCCTCCTGTGTCTCCCCCCACTCCTGACTCCCAAGGTGTGTGTGTTCTGAGGACGAGCTCTTTGCTGGGTCTTCCCAGGGTGAATGTCTCCCGTGCCATTGCCCCTGCGGTCGGTTCGTGCTGCTTTGCTTGAATGGAAGTCACTCATCGTGATCCAGTTCCCCTAATCACTGTTTTCTCCTGTGGTCATTGCCCTTTGTGTCTCGTTTAAAGAAACTTTGTCTACTCTCGGTCTGTGGGAAGCTTCGGTGATCCTGCCTCAGGCTCATCTGTTCTTTCCCCTGTTTTTGGGAGCAGGTACAAGGGATTAGGTAGGAAATGCCTCCCTGACACGAAATACCTTCATCTGGTATTTGGAATTTAATCCTTGTTTTGAGGGTGTGGTCGGTGTTGGAACCTGGGGACTCCAGGTGAATGACAGATACTCCAAGAGCCCGTAACGGGGAAGCATGTCCTATACCTTCCCTCACCATCACGGCTTAGCAACTGGAAACCGTTTTTTCGTTTTCTCAGATAAACCCGAGTGGTGATCATGTGTCCACTTTTGGTTAGGAACTTGATGCTCCTTTCTGAAGTGGGAATCCTCCTGTTTGTCCCTTTTGGAAGTCCTCGAACAACTTCCTGTGGGCCTGGACCCCGGTCGCAGGGGCCTGTGCGACTGGCCTCTGCCCTGTGCTTCAGCCTCCCCTTTGCCCACCTGTCCCCTTCAGCTCCCATCGCAGAGCTCATTTGGATCTCATTTCAGGTGCCTGGACATTAGGGCGCTGTCTTTTACACTTGAGGATAAACTGTCTTCTCTCTCTAGAGCTCAGCTTGTGGACTTCCACTCCTACCCCTTTACCTGCTCATTCCCTGGGAACTTCTCCTCTGGCTTCCTGCTTAGTGGTCACCCTGAGAAGCCTTCATCCCCTGGGCTCCTGCATCCCCTCCTCTGTTGTCTCAGAGTGCCTCCAGGTGCCCGATGTGTGGTGGTTGTCCTGGGAAGGCTCTCTGTCCCTGAGCAGCTGTGAGTCTCCCAGAGGCCAGCGTGGGGGCCCTTGGACTTCCAGGCCTAGTGTCTGGTCGGTGCTTAGTGCCGAGGGGTTGCCGAGGGTGGTGATGGAAAGGGGCTTTCTCAGTGGTAGAACGGGCCTGTAGGAGTCTGCCCGGTTCACCTGCTGAGTGAGTGGGGTGGAAAATTGATGCGTGTAAATCACTTTGATATTTCTAATGAATTGCCTGGGTCCTCTTAGATGCCCAGCTTTGTCTGAGCCGTGTGAGCTTCTGCCTCTGCTGCTCTGCTGGGACCCCCGCCTTCCTACAAAGACCTTGAGCTGCTCTGCATTGGGTGAGCGCTGCCTCTCTCCAGTCCGGCTTTTACCTTCCTGTCTGGGCTTCCCTGGGCTTTGGTGGTTTTGTGTTTTGAATCCTCATGGTACTTACTCTTTGTATCACCTGTCCCATCCCTCTCTGGCCTTTTATTGGGAGAGTGTTCAGACATACAGAGGAGCTGGGGAGTTGCGCAGGGGACACCGTGTGCCACCGTCTCGGCTCTGTAATTAACGTTTCCCTGCGTTGGACTTATCCACTCTCTGCCCAGCCTCCTCTCTGTTCACTGTCCCGTCGTACTTGTTCGGGTAGTTCAGTGTCAGGTATGGATTTCAGTGCGTTTTACCTGCTAAGACTTGCAGTGCATATCACTAATTAGAGTTCAAAGTTGGTTTGCTTTTTTAGGGTCAAGTATATTTGCAGTGAAATGTACAAATCTTAAATGATCATTTGATGAGTTTTGACAAGCGCGTGCGTCCCCTGGCTCCCTTGCCAGCCAGTCCCCGCTTGCCGCCAGAAGGGCTGTGTTTATCTGGTTGGCTTTCAGTCAGTATGGACTGGTCGTGGTATAGACCACTGGAACCGCTCGTGGGGACTGGGCAGAACACCAGGGTGAAGCCTTCCTCAGTGGGTCCGTCGCACACACTGTCAGCCACCTCCTCACCCCGGGTCCCAGACTGCCCCGCCCACGCCTCACCGTCTGCCTTGCGGCGGCGCTTTCCTCGCAGATCTTCCGCTCTTGGTGGCTCTAGAGCGGATGGGCGGTGTTAGTGCCCTCTCCGTGTGGGTGGGCGCAGCGAACGCCCCCGCGGTTGGGAGACTTGTGTGAGGCCACAGAACAGGTTCTGGCGGACTGCGGGCCTCGCACTCTCCGCTCTGGGACCTTTACCCCAGTCACGAGATTGGGAGCCTCACATGCACAGCGTAGAGTGTGGGAGGTCCACTTCCAAACAGCGCGTTTACAAGCGAGAAAGGAAAGCTGCCAGTCTTCGAAAGTTCTCACTGCAAGCTGCATACGTTTACATGTGGAATTAAGTTAGTAAAAACAATCTGCTTCCAGCGTATACAAAGGGAATAACTCTGGTCACTTACCTTCTACAGTACCAAAAAGCTGTCGGCATTAATAAATGTTCTCGTATGTAGGGGAAGAGGGAACAATGTCTTAAAACGGGAACAGGTGTTAGGAGTGAGGCGTTGAGTGGGGAAAGGCAGCGGAGGCTTGGTGAGCTCTCCCTGTAGGTGGTGGGGACAATGGGCGACATCTATTTCCATGTGAGCACGATCTTTATGAGCCCCATGAGTTTAGCTTCTTCCTCTTCTTCTTTTTTTTAACAACACATAATGTATTATCTGCCTCAGGGGTACAGGTCTGTGAATCAGTCTTACACACTTCACAGCACGCACCATGGCATATACCCTCCCCAATGTCCATCACCAGCCACCCCAGCCCTCCCACCACCCTCCCCTCCAGCAGCCCTCGGTTTGTTTTGTGAGATTTAGAGTCTCTTATGCTTTGTCACCCTCCCGATCCCATCTTGTTTCATTTTTTTTCCCTCCCTTCCCCCCAAGTCCCCCACCCTCCCTTTCAAATTCCTCATATCAGGGAGATCATATGATAGTTGTCTTTCTCTGATTGAGTTATTTCACTAAGCATGATACCCTCTAGTTCCATCCACGTCGTTGCAAATGTCAAGATTTCAGGTTTTTTGATGGCTGCATAGTATTCCATTGTGTATATGTACCACATCTCCTGTATCCATTCATCTGTGGATGGGCATCTCAGTTCTTTAAGGGCATCTCACGTGTCTGCCCATGGGCGTCTCCCACATGGAACGAACGCCTCCTCCGGGCTCCGTCTTCCTTTCTTTGTGCTGCTGCTAGCTACTTTGAACCGCGGCAATTACACTGACCTCTACCTTGTGGCGCTTACCGCGCACCAGGTGGGCGGTGGGTGGCACTTGAGGTACTTGTCACATAAGAGCTAGTCTGTTACTTTACTGCTGTGTCCCCGGTGCCTAGGAGTTCAGCACAGCTTGTCACACGGTAGGAGGTCGGGAAGGACCGCGTGTGCCCGCTGTGCAGGGCTGTCACGAGAGTGAAGCTGAATGCAGCACGTGGGAAGCTCTTGGGACAATTCGGAGCACAAGAGTATGTAGTTCACGCTTGCTCTAAGAAGTCCGACCGCTCTCGACATGTCCTGTCTGCGGAGGCTGCGGGCTTCAGGCGTTGGCTGTGCGGGGGGCTCCCCGCAGGCCTCATGCTCTCTTTTCTCCTGCTCCTACTGCCCCAGAAGCACCCAGAGTCTTGTCAGGGGCTCTTCTGAGTCTTGGAGAAGTCCTGTCTCCCCTCAAATAAACACCCTTTTCTTCAGATAAAGAAACATTCCTGGTTTTTCTCTTCCTTCATCTTCCTTGCTTTCCTGTTTTGTTTTAATCCTACAAACTCATTTAAAAAATCCTTTTGTAGGTAACATCAGTGATACTAATAGTGAAACAGACCTATGCGGGTCCTGATCTCAGGAGTCCAGACTCTGCGTTAGGCCCTGATGGCGGACGTGTGTCCCTCTGATCATAAGACCTGACCTGGACACGAGCATTTGGGATTCAGCCCGACAGGGGCTGTCAGCGTCGTGAAAGTTTTAACTATAACCCATCTGTGAGCAGGTGTTCACTGTAGGTTGTTAAAGATGAAAACTTCTGCCTTTACTGAAATAACCATAGATTGCATCATAACAAAGCCCAAATGAAGGGAATTGATTGTATCTGCTTTTTAGCAATCTTCTAAGGTACGTGTGAGTATACAAACCCCAATATTCACATACATATGTTCATAAAAATCCCCCTTAATATCTTCATTCTGCTGCTGTAATTTTTTTGACAAAAGCAGTGACTCCACGTTGGCGTGACCAGAGGCTCGTGCGCGTTTGCACTGAGGTGGGATTCTCTACTGCCTGCCTTTCCCATGCGTGTTGTGCGGCGTCTCATGGCTAGATGCAGGTCGGAGCGGTTCTCCCACGTCGGAGGTCAGCGGACGGCAGGGGCACTTCCTGGATCACCGTCGACGCCAGATGACCAGTTTCACTCGACTGCGTGAAGCCCAACTCTAGCATTAAAGGGATGACTGTTGTTTCTGAAACTAAGCCCTGGGGGAGAATTAGAGGCGGATGCCAGCCACACTGTTGATTCACGTTTATCTCTTGGTTCTTTGCAGCATATTGTGGCACGGGTTTTTGTTTTTTGTTTTTTGTTTTTTTTAAGTACAAGCCCGAGAATTTCTTACATTGACTTATAAACGACTGGCACTGTTATATTCGTTTCAAGTATATAGTGGTGGTTCGATACTTTTGTGCATTATGCAGTGATCAGGGTAGGTCTGGTTACCACCTGTCACCGTACAAAGCTGGGGCAGTATCACCGGCTGTACCCGATGCTGTCCGTGACACCCCTGTGACGTATTTATTTTATCACTGGAAGTTTGCACCTCTTCGTGCCCTTCATCTACTTGGCCGATCCCCTGGCCCCCCTCTGGCAGCCGCCACTTTGTTCTGTGTATTTGTGAGGCATCTCTGCTTGGTTCTGTCCATTCGCCTCATTTTTTATAGCCCACGTCTACGTGGAATCAGGCAGTAGGAGTTCTGCTCGGACTTATTTCACTGAGCGCAGCACCGTCTAGCTCCATCCACACTGCTGCGAATGGCGGGATCCTGTTCTGCTGGCGCCTGCGCCGCCTTCCGCCGCGTGTGCTCAGCTGCCGTCCCTCTCCGCTCCTCAGCCGGGGGCACTCGGGCTGCCTCCGTGGCTTGGCTGCTGTGGGCAGGGCCTCAACGAACGTAGAGGGGCCTGCGTGTTTTTGAGTTAGTGTTTTCGTTTTCTTCCCATAAATATGCAGAAGTGGAACTGCTAGGTCCTACGGTCATTCTGTTTTTAATTTTTCGAGCATAGGATTTTGAAAAATGTCCCTGGATAGTCCGTGTTGCACCATGGTAATGAAAGGGGGAAACTGAAAG
The DNA here is from genome assembly GCA_004024625.1 of Mellivora capensis. NCBI lineage: Eukaryota > Metazoa > Chordata > Mammalia > Carnivora > Mustelidae > Mellivora > Mellivora capensis. The sequence goes on from PISX010006196.1 coordinate 43,389, forward strand.
GTGCACTTTTAAGGCATAAAATAGACAAAACCTGACAGGAAGCTACTTGGCTTTCAGTCCTGCCGCAGCAGCTCGGCGGGTTCTCGTCGCCCTGCGTTTCCCTTGTCTTTACTCAGATTTAAACGCTGCAGTCACATGCCCTGGAGGGTCGGTGCTGCTCGGTGGGTGGGTTTCCCTGTTGTTCGCATGGGTCATCTCGGGCCACGGCACGTAGAGAAGGAAGCGGTGCGCGAGAACTGTTTCTAAGTGCTCACAGCGTGGGATCGTCGGCTTCTGGACGCAGGACTTGGAACCTGTGTACGGACCCCTCTGCTGTGGGTGGGGCATGGATGGGGCAGGGTTCAAGTGCGTCTTGAGCTGTGGTGCCCTTTGCCTGTGTGTTTGGAGCCAGCCCGGGTCCCCTGGTTCCCGAGTCGTTTTCCTCCCCTTCCTTCTTGTTCTCGCTCCCTCGCTCTGTCGGAGCAGCGTGTCCCGCGTGGGCCCTCTTCAGCCCATGACAGGCTGACAGCCTTGGCTTCCACCCCCTGCTCTGGGCAAGCTGTGTGACCACTTGAGGACGAGTGTTCCGGTGCCGGCTCTCCCCAGGACCCCATCCCTCTCTCCGGTGGTCGTTCCAGAACAAGCAGGGAAGCCCCTGGTGCACCCAGCACGGTGCCTGGCATGTGGCTGCTGCTGAGAAACCGCTCAGCTCCCTTCCGTTACGTGGGGGAATGAGCTGGGGCTTCTGCTCCCCATTTTCCGCGTCTGTCTGCCAGGCCCCGGGAAGCCAGTGCGTCGGATTTGTTAAATCCTGCTCCAGATAAGCAGACGCATGCCCCACGTGAGGAAGACCGGCTCCCCTGTTTCAGTTTCCCGGGCTGGTCTCTTGGCTTTCAGAAACCATCGTAGCTTTCTCCTTGTTCTCAGATTTCCCTGGAATGGTGAGATTGAGCAGCACGGATGAACAAATATGTTCTTGCGTGAAAACTCTAGCAACTTGGAATGGGAAAGCAGACAGCAGAGTCTGCGTCAGCCCCACTGTGATACGGGAAATGAAGCCAGGAGGCTGAGGTGGGGAGATGTAGGTTGGGATGTGGGGCCAGCTCGACAGTGAGGGGTCCCTGGCTCCTCCGCCCCTAATCCCAAAGGGGGACCCGGGAGCTGTGCAGCTCTCAGGCCCCAGGGTTCTGTGACGAGTTGGCAGAGGAGCCGCCCAAACTTACAGTCAGAGTTACCCTCCCCGCAGGGTTTTGTTTTATTTTGTTTTTTAAAGATTTTATTTATTTGACAGAGACACAGCGAGAGAGGGAACACAAGCAGGAGTAGTGGGAGAGGGAAAGGCAGGCTTCCTGCCGAGCAGGGAGCCTGACATGGGGCTCAACCCCAGGACCCCGGGGTCATGACCTGAGCAGATGCTTAACGACCGAGCCACCCAGGCGCCAACCCTCCCGCCCCCCGCAGAGCTTTAGAACTGTTTTTGGCCTGGGCTGTTCTGAGTTGCTTGTGTTATGCTATTTTTATATAATTTTTTTGGAAAATATGACAATACAGGGCAAAATTTTAAAAAGAAATCTTGTAGAAAAGTGGTTTATTACTTGTTAGGGTTGTGAAAGCATGGGGTGTCTTGGGGAGTGGGCAAAAGGACTCTGTTTCTCCGTGTCTCCCTCCGCTGTCATGCCAGGTCCTACTTGCAGGCCCGGGTGTGGGCGCAGGTCCAGGGGAGCAGGGAGCAGACTGCTGTGGCCAGCGGCGGGCTGGGGGGCCCGGAGGGAGCCCCCAGGATCAGGCCGTCCTCAATGTTAGACTCAGCTGCTGTGATTCCCGTTACAGTCTCGGCACCAGACACGTTCATCCCGGCCTTGCCACCTACTGGCGGCAGGACATGGACCGTGCTGGTTGCTTCTGTGATGGTCGGAGTCTGCGGACCTGGGAGAGGACTGTGTGGTCCTTCCGGCTGTTGGGATTTGCATGCCTTGTGTCACAAGGGGCCAGCGCGCAGTAGGTCTTCCTGTCGTCTGTCGCCATCATCTTGACACCGCCTCACCACTATCTTTATAAAGTGTGCGTTCTCTTCCACTAAACGTCTTTTTACGTAGCTTGCTTTCTTTCTTTTTTTTTAAGATTTTATTTATTTATTTGACAGAAAGAGAGACAATGAGAGTAGGAGCACAAGCAGGGGGAGTGGGTGAGGGAAAGCGGGCTTCCCGCTGGGTAAGGAGCCTGATGCGGGGCTCGATCCCAAGACCCTGGCATCATGACGTGAGCCGAAGGCAGATGCTTGACGACTGAGCCACCCAGGTGCCCCGCGTAGCTTTCTTGTACTCAGTTTCTTAGCCCAGAATTTGGAGGAACTCCCATCTGACTTGCTGCTTGCTTTCTTTCTTTCCACCACTGTGCTTGGGGAGCAGGACAGCAGTGACCCTTGTCTTCACAGGGCTGGTGTGGGCGGAAGCCAGATGGTAGCCCATGTGCTGTGGGCCACGAGGCAGCGGGAAGGTCCGCCCTCAGTTTTCTTCCTACCACTGATCCTCTGTGCGCTCATTTGTCCCTCTGCCTACCAGTTGTCTGTCCGTTTGCTCAGGTCTTCAACAAGCCTTTTCTGAGCACGCCTACGTGGTGGCCATTGTGTGGGGCCCTGGGACACCCAGGAATCAGCTCCTAGTGCCTGTCCTCTGGGTGTGGGAGGGTACTTCCATGGTCTCTGTCGCCTGGCTCCCTGTGGCCACAGTTGGATGTAGTCACAGCTTTTCTAACTGTCGGGTATCCCGGGCGCCTCTCACATCCCCTCCGTCATTCACATGCCAGTCCCCACACCGCCTCCTGGAAGCTTTCCCAACCCCCAGACAGAGTCCTGCCACTCCTCCCGTACGCTGCCCTGCTCACGCTCTGTTACGGCAACGCTCACTTCCCTTGGCTTTGTGTTACCCAACAAGCAGGCGTTCACATCACGTCGCTACACACGCATCCTGCCGGGCCCAAGAAGAACCCATGAGTCCTGTCCTGAAGGGGCTCACGGTTCAGCGTGGGCGTCAGGCATGTTCGCGAGTGGGACTGAGTGTTGCGGGCACACTTAGCACCTTTCTGCCGCAGCGAGTGACCACAGTGCGGGGACCGGCTGCTGTACTCCGTGGAAGACACTGGAAGTCGTGAGTGGCAGGAGCCCCTCCAGCTCTGCGTCCCTGGTGGACATGACTGCAGTGGCCTTCTCGGACAGCTCAGCCTGTAGCACGGCTGTGGATTCACAGTGGAGAAGTTTACAAGCCCTGTTCGTTGGAAGACTAAGTGCAGTGCCTTTTAGTCACTATTATAAGACCTGATATGTTCAGCTCCCTGGGAGCGCAGGTGAGAAGTGAACCAGCAGGTTGGGGAGTGCAGAGGGAGTTAGGGCGTCTGGCCCTGCAGTTTAGGAACTTTTTTTTTTTTTTTTTTAAAGATTTTATTTATTTGAGAGGTAGAGAGAGTGCATGAGCAGGGGTGGGGGAGGGACAGAGGCAGAGGGAGAAGCAGACTCCCTGCTGAGCAGGGAGCCCGACCTGGGGCTTGAACCCAGGATCCTGAGATCGTGACCTGAGCCGAAGGCAGATGCTTAACCAACTGAGCCCCCTGGGCGCCCCAGTTTGGGAACTTTTGAACATCAAATTCCCAGTTGGTTGTTTGGGGCCAGCAGTGTTGGCCTGTGAGAGCACGTAGCTGCCAGCTGCTGCGATGTCCTCTTCTGTGGGGCCTGGGCTTCCCCTGGTCCAGACACAGGAGTGCTGATGCAGCAGTGAAAATGAGGAAGAGGGGCTCCTGCGTGGCTCGGTGGGTCAAGCGTCTCAGTCTTGATTTTGGCTCAGGTTGTGATCTCAGGGTCATGGGATCGAGCCCTGCATTGGGCTCTGAACTGTGCACGGAGCCGCTCACGATTCTGTCTCTCCCTCTTTCCCTGTCCCTGCTTGGCCCCCCCCCCCACCCCCCTCTCTCAAAGACATCGAAGGTGCATTTCTGAAAATTGAACTGCAGCCGTCTCTCACAGGTTTGTTGTCAGGGCTAGACAGGGCAGCGTCTTCGGGTAGGTGGACTCCTGGCTTCACCCGCTCCCGTGTGCCCTTGGGCAGCTGGCCCGAGGGGACGATAGCGGGACGTGTTGCGAGCGCCGCTGTGTGGGCTCAGGGACACATGCACGTGAAGGTTGTTGCGCGGCACCTGCCTCGTGGACGTGCTCGCTCCCGTCAGCCGCCCTGCGGCTGCTGTGTGCGGGACGGCGGGGAGCTCGCACCAAGTGTTTGTTTCCTGCCCCACCGTCCTTCGGGGGTGCGTCTGTGGGTGCCGCCCGCAGCCCAGCTGAGAGCCCGGGGGATGGTGCCTCTAATTCCACGTCTCTCTTACACGCCGCTGCCTCCGGACGCCTGGGACACAGCCAGCCTTCTGTGCTCTGCAGCCAGGACCGCGGGGAGCCCTGAGCACATCTCACAGCTCCTTTGAGCACAGTTGATGTCTCAGTGTCACACTTTTGAGAAACGAAAAGTCATCAAACAGCCAAGAAGAGTGCTGCAATTAGAGGTTTTAGTTTCGGTTCCGCTCCCCACCCCGGTGATGAAGTCCTGCCATACCGGCCCGCTGGCTGCGAGCATCCGTTCCTTCCTGCAGATCTGGGGCCTCAGCAGCTGTACGTCCTGCCTCCAGCTCCTAGGCCAGCGAGCCCCAGCTTAGTTGGATGCCGCCCCGACTTGGGCAGGGCATTAAGTCAGTTTTGAACTCGTTCTGTATGTGATGGGATTATAGGCTTTTAAGAAATTTTCAGATTGCGAAGGACATCGTCTGTCACCTGCTCTGAGCTTCTGGGGGCTTCTCCTCTGCCCCCCACCTTGTTCCTTCCTGGAATCCGAGATCCCCAACCAGGCACGTGTCCCTTTATAGGCAGGGAGCTCTTCCTCTTCTCCTTCCCCTGTCCTCCTCCTCCTCCTTCCTCTAAAGATTTTATTCATTCATTTGAGAGAGAGCGTGTGAGAGAGAGAGAATGAGCAAGGCGAGGGGCAGAGGGAGAAGCAGACTCCCAGCTGAGCAGGGAGCCCGATGCGGGGCCCAATCCCAGGACCGTGGAATCATGACCTGAGCTGAAGGCGGCCGCGAAAGCTGCTGATCCCCCCGGGCACCCCGCAGGGAGTCCTTCTGATTTACCTCTTTTCCCCAAAGCGGAGCACGTGCCTGCCCTGGGCACGTTCATTGGCTGTGTGACCAGTGTTCCTGGGTGCATGGAAGGGGCAAGGCCAGCAGCATGGCGCCCTGTTGTTTCCCCAGGCCGCCTCTGTGTGCCAGGCCGCTGTGCCAAGGCCGGCCTGTCTCAGCGTATCTTGGTGCCGACCCCAGGGTCATCTCTACCCGCTGACGAGCCGTCTTGGGATGACGGAGGAGAGCCGTCAGGGGCAGTGCTGGGACTCAGATTCCTACTGGTCTGATCCCGAAGCTCACCATTTGACTGTTTTATTTCCCACCATCTTCTTTCAAAGTCCTCTATCCCGTCACCTTAGTGATGTGCCCATGGTAAGCAGCCCGCACTCTGCTGGTGAAGCTGGCTGGTTACTGCTCCGGGTGAGGAGTGAGAGGCAGAACGTGTAGTGGAAAGGCCCTGGCCCTGACCTTGGCTCTTTTACCTCTAGCTGTTTGACTAGGGGGAAGTTGTTGCAACTTTCTGAGCTTTAGTTGGCTCTTTCATAACATGGCAGTAACAGAGCCGCAGTCTGGGGTTAGAAGACAGCATGTAGGAGATGATGGTGGCACTTGTTCTTATAAAGGGACTCCAGGGAGAGATGTGTCTTGTTCCCTGGACCTCCCCGTCGCTGCCCACAGACCCCGGCAGTACAAGGAGTGGAAAGCAGGGGCAGAGCTTCTCTCGGGAGCTTGGACCGGCTTCTCCTAAGCCCGGTCCGTTCTTCCTGGGCACCGTGTGGTTCGCACGGAGCAGCAGAGCTGATGTACTGCTTCCAAGAAGGTGACGGGCTGGGGATTGAGTCTGGGGGCTCAGGCACACCCGTGCCCCAGGCGATCACTGTCCTTGCCATCAATCCACATTATCGTTGGGCCCTGACAGGCGGTCCCGGGAGAAGTAGCTGCCTTGGCTTAGAACCCGGCCTCACTGTCCTGGGGGGCGGTGGTCAGCATGCTCAGCCCCGTGCGTGCACTTGCAGACCCCAGGTTCATGGGGCAGTGGGGGTCCCCGGAGGATTTAGACACAACACTGAGAGGTAAGCGTGTGTGCGTGTGTATACGTTTAGGGAAGAGTAATATATTACCTCGTTGTGGAAAATTCAGAAAATAAAAGTAATTTGAAATGACTGCGATCCCAGTACTCGGAGGGGACCCACATTAGCTGTAAGGTATGCTATACCGATATATTTTTTCCATGTGAACATTTTTGTGCCGTGAAATCCTAGTGTACATTCAATCTGCTAATCTGCTTTCCTCACGTCACTTTCCCCCCTTCGGTTCTAAGTCTGAATCTGAAACATCTTGGAATACATTTGTCTGTTCCACGTCGAACGCCTCCTCAGCGCCCCCGACGTGCCCGGCGCCATTCCCCGTTGAGTGGGAAGGATGCTGATGGCAGCCGGCACTGCTGTGGACTTACTGAGTGCCAAGCGCAGGCCTGCAGCCTCCCTGCGACTTACCTGCTCCGTGCACACCTCCGTGGAGGGGAGCGAGGCTGGCCCAGCAGGAACAGCTGACATGGCGTGGGGGCCGCATCTAAGCCAGACCTTGTTCTGGTTGCTTTACTTTCGTTAGCTCATTTCTTCTCCATGACAACCCATTTTATAGATGAGCATACTGAGGCATGTGGAGGTTCAGTGGCTTACCTAGGGACACCCAGCTAGAGCCAGGAGTCAAACCCACGCAGTTTTCTCCTAAACTGGGCATTCGTAACCGGGTTGGTGCCCTGCCTCTCCCGGGAGTGGTGAGCTTTGAGGGGTCTGGCCCCCGCCTTGCAGTTGGTGGAGTGAGCTGCTTGACTCAGGCGGTGATGTTCTAACGGAGGTGGGTGCTTCAGAGCCCAGGGGAGCAGCGTGGGATGGGAAAGGCATCCCAGCAAAGGAGCCTCAGGGTTGGGCTGCGAAGGATGAGTCAGAATCGGCCCCGTAGGAAAGTGGGCCAGGAGACCTCGGTGGGGGAGCAGCATGTGTCGGGGGTAACTGGGGCTCGGAGGGTGAGGCCAAATGGCTCCAGGCACTCCAGTCCTGTCAGGACCCCGTCATCTGGTTCAGGGAATGCACCCCAGAGCCTTCACCTGGTTCCTGCCCATGCGAGGACGACCTGTTTCTGAAACACAGACCTGCTGGGATCAGCCTCAGGGTCCTAGCCGGTATGGGAGCTTCAGACCGAGGCTGGCCAGTCCTGCCGGAGAGGATGGCGAGGCTGTTTAAAGAAGTTAGCGTGCGCTTCAGGACCGGGGGGCTCCGGGGCCTGGCCTTCTAGCAGGTAGGGCCCAAATGACGTCTGTCCTGGCGTCCCATAGCCTGGCATCTCAAATCCCTGCCATTCTGCAATAATTTACTGGGTTGGAAAATAGAGGTAAAGAATATAGTAAGTGGGTCAACACATATTCACAGGATGTGAATTACTGGTTTCTTGAGAGGATTTGGTCCTTTCAGTGGTTTGGGAGCCAAGGCACTAGCTTCGGTTCTGTGCCAGCCCCAGAACACAGGCGGCGGGCGGTGTGACTTCCAGGGCTGCCGTAAAGACCAGGGGTCAGGTCGGCTTGTGAAGCTGAGTCCGTGTTTCCCAGCAGACACAGAGAGTTCGTGCAGACGAAGGCAGGAAGGGGAAGGCAGGGCCGGTGGGGGGGCTGCGCACAGCGGCTGTGCCGGCACGCACGGGACAGGTTGGGGGTCACCGTACAGGTTCCCCCCGACTTTTAAAGATTTTATTTGTTGGGGTGCCTGGGTGGCTCAGTGGGTTAAGCCTCTGCCTTCGGCTCAGGTCATGATCCCAGGGTCCTGGGATCGAGTCCTGCATCGGGCTCTCTGCTTAGCGGGGAGCCTGGCCTGCTTCCCCCCCACCTCTCTCTGCCTGCCTCTGCCCACTTGTGATCTCTGTCTGTCAAATAAATAAAATCTTTTAACAAAAAGATTTTATTTATTGATTTATTTTAGAGAGAGAATGAGTGCGCATGCACATATGCAGAGGGAGAGGGAACAGAGGGAGGGGCACAAGCAGACTGCACACTGAGCACAGAGCCCGCGGTGGGTCTCCATCCCATGACCCCGAGATCATGAACCTGAGCTGAAACCCAGAGTCCACACTTAACCGACTGAGCCCCCCAGTGCCCCTCCCGCTCCCTCTTTCTAACCTGCCTGACTTCTCCCTGCCTTCCTGGCCACGTCCGAAAGGCAGTCTCTCTAGCGTGTCGTATTTGTGGCTGCGGGCAGGGCCCCCGCTGTCCTGGTCTGTTGGGACTCGCTGCCCCATGTGGTCATCAGTCTTACATCCCAGGCGCCTGCGGGCCCTACAGTCACCATCCCTTTCCCGACTACCCATCTTTCCCTGGTCATTCTGATTCAGGTGCTAACGTGCCTGTATGGGGCCTCTGGACACCACGTGCGCTGGCGGCGTCCGGGGTACTGTGGTGTCGCTGGTACTTCCCGAGCACCCGTCGTGTGCCGGGTCTTGTACTCATGGCTGCGGGAGTGCGATCGCGTACCTCCGCCCTCTCGGGTTCCTGTAGGGGATCATAGCCGCTACTCCGCTGGGTTGTGGCGGCGATCGGGCCAGACACCTGTGTGTGGAGAGGCATATTCCGGGTGTGCCGTGAGCCCCTGCATGAGCAGGGGGGCATGACATGGCTTCTGAGTGCCTTGCGTGGACACTACCTCATGTGGTCCTGCATGGAGCACTGCTCTCCGAGGGCCCCGGAGAAGCCCTGCGGCCTGGTGGGTGTGCGGCTGGTTCCGGAGGGACGGTGCCAGGACCAGCGCAGCATGTGGACTGTGTTCACAGCACAGCTCGGCCCTGTGTTCTTCAGCGTGGGCATGCTCATGCGCTCCGTCTCCCGCTGGCTTCTTCCGTGGGTGACTTCTGGGTCCCGGGAGCAGGACTTCGTGTGTGCATCTGCCTTGAGCTGCCTCCGTGCGGGATGAGTGTAGTGGGTCTGGAACCGTTGGCGTGCTCTGGTTTCCAACCGGGGACGAGTGGCTTAATCTCTCGAAGCCTTGGCTGCCTTATTCTGAAGAGGACATGTAGTACCGAGAACTGGTTCATAGAAAAGGGAAGCCGGAGTGGTGGGCAGCAGCGAGGTGCTCCTGCCTCGGGCCCTGCCGGGTCTACGGGAGGAGGGGAAGTACAGAGCCTCGGAGCTGGGCCCTGAGCGGATGACCACGGCAGGGCCTTCTCGTGGACGGAGGGGCCTGGGTGAACGATCTCTTCGCACCTGGTCGGCGAGCAGAGGGCCTCACCTCAGGGTGTTGGGGATGGCCCAGCACGTGACCCTGACCCCTGACAGTAATAACGCAATTTACTCGTCACACATATAGCCCGGGGGAGGAGGACACCGCGTGCACCCAGGGCCAAGTGGGGGTTACACTTGGGAACAGAGGGAGGTCAGGGGCTGTGGGAGGCAGGCTATGTAGTCACAAGGGGGTGGGTGCTCCTGGTTCCTGCGGGAGGATGTCGTTCACTTGTTGGGATGTCGTTCGCTGTTCGCTCAGTCTGTGGCTGATGGGAACTGAAACTGCCAGTTTGAGGGTCAGCAGGGACTGGGGAGGTGAGGGGGGACGGGGGCCCAGTCATGGGCGCAGGGTGGGGGGGACGGGAGCCCAGTCATGGGCGCAGGGTGGAGGCGACGGGGGCCCAGTCATGGGCGGAGGGTGGGGGGGACAGGGGCCCAGTCATGGGCGCAGGGTGGGGGCCGGACCTGGGGTGAGGCCGGTGCAGGGCCTCCTGGTTCCACCAGATGCCGAGGCAGCACTTGGTGTCAGGCCTTGATTTCTGGCCCAAAGCCGGGCTTGTCTGTCAGGCATGGGAGCCACGAAGGTGACACAGCTGCTTCCACATGGCACAAATGGGGTCCCCACCCCCGCGCTGCCTCCTTGCCGTCTCCCTCCCGCCCCGCAGTGCATTAGCGCTCTTAGCTTTCCAGCGCTTCACACACACAAGGCTTAGCTTAACCTATACCACAGCCCTGTGACGCGGGAACTGTCGCCCCCTTTCCACAGGAGACGCCTTGGCCTAAAGGAGTCCTCACCCTCCGCCTGCTCCAGTCAGTCACAGACGAAAAGGCAGCAGACGCAGGGCTGACTCCGCCACGCCGGTCTCTCCGAGACGAGGGTGGATTTGCGGGGCAGCTCGGAGCCCCCCTGCAGGCGCTGCAGGTCCCGGGCGCGGCTCCCAGTCCCCTGGCTCTGGTTTTGAATCCGTGTTTCCTGAAGAGGGTCCTCTACTGTCTGTGGTTCTCCCACTTGACGTGGATCTGTTTCTCCTTAAGGGGACAACCGAGGCGATCCTCGTGGGGAAATTCCGGTTAGCTCCGAATCCGTTCATTCCGTTTGTGTGAGCAAAGGGTGCGTTGATTTTTTGGCGAGAGGAAGTCCGCAGCAGGAGGGGGGACAAGCTGGCCCCAGGCTCGGTGCTCTGCCCCTCGCGCCTCGTTCACAGGCAGGAGCCACTGCCTTGTACCACCCATGAGTCTGGAATTTTCTTGGTACTTTGATCTCTCACATTTTAAATGGTTTGCCTTTTCTTTTGCTTTGGGGCTGCATGAGGATTTTCCAGGGGGATTGGTAAGTCGAATCCTGCCTCAGTCCCACCATCCTATCACCACTGTCCTTGTCATTGTAGAAAAACTGTACGGCGACTTCTTGAGCTGGAGCCTGGAAGAAACCCTTGCCCAGTTTCCTCTGCAGCCAGGGAAGGTGGCCACTTTCGTGGTCAACATCAAGGTGAAGCTGGATTTCTCGTGCCAGGAGAATCTCCTCCAAGACCTCAGCGATGGTAAGGCCCCCGCCCCGCGCCCCCCAGTCTTAATCAGCAGGTCGTGGCCCCTCCGTGCCTATGGCTCCCTCTTCCTAACTTGCTTGCCATTCGTTAACTCGAGCTGCCTGAGCCTTCTCCCGGGCACTTAGTCTGCCCACCGAGTTCCTGTATAGACCTGAAAGCAATAAAGGTACTTGCTAGCTAAATCATTTCTTAATTCACACTTTTTACCATCTTATGTTCAAGTGCCAGGAGGTCATCTTAAGTTGGTGGAATTACTGCATTTTTTTTCAGGTATAACTGCTGTGATCTAATCAGCTGTGATGGTAAAGTTCTTCTTCCGAGGCTGGTGGTTTCTGTAGGGAGGCGGTGTCTGGAGAAAAAGGGCTTTTATACTCGTTGTAGCATTAGGACTAGCTGATTAGGAGTAAGATCTATTGGATTAATTGTGTCAGATTGCGAGCGGACATATGCGTTCGTATGTCCATTCGGAGGCATCATGGGGTGTATGAGCTCAGGCGGCCGGAGCAAGATCCATGTGAGATCGGCCACTAGCCTGTGGTGCCTCCTGTTCTTATGAGCACAGCAGCGCTGCCGGATTAGGGCCCACCCGCATGACCTCACTTAACCTTTATCACCTCCTCACAGGCCCTGTCTCCAAATATAGGCACGTTTGGGTTTCGGGCTTCAACATGGGAATTTTGGGGGCCGCAAGCATTCAGTTGAAGGCTATGGTTTGAGATAGCAGATTATGCCGTTAGAACTTACTGTGTAGCTTTGGGCGAGTGACCTTGACTTCTCTCAGTCTCCTGGTTTATGAAATGCTCGTGAGCATCTCCAGGGTTGTCACGAGGACTTAGGCATCACCGGCAGCCTGGTACGGGGTCAACAGATGTTAGTTATGTTCCGTCCCCCATCCCCTCTCTGTAGCATGACCCGATACTTCACTGCCTCGTGCTATGAAGCAGGGACTGGCCTGGGCTCTTGGGCCCAGGATGCGTAACGAGGAAGGGTCTGTCTCCTGCAGGACAGTGATGATGGCAGCAGCCGGTATTTAAGAGGCCACGTAAATCAGCTCGCTTAACCCTCACAGCACCCCTAGGAAGTAGGCGCTATTAATGTTTCCACCTTACAAATGAGGAATTAAGGCCTAGAGAGGTTGGGTAATTTTTCAGAGGTCACGCAGTTAGGAAGTGGCAGAACCGGTTATGCATCCAGGCAGCCTGACTCCAGAGTCCGTCCTTGCAACCTTCCTGTGGCCCAGAGGGTCAGCGGGGATAATAAGTCTGGGATTAGAGCTCTGGGACGTGACGAGATGCAGCTCCCTTTGCCTGGCGGGGTCGTGTAGGGGCTCTCGGAGTTCCTGTGTGACTTGGGCCTGAATCAGGAAGCTTCCTTGTTGAAGAAAAAGCACGGGCCCCTCAGGCCTTGGCCTGCAAGGAATCAGCTGGTACCGAGGCCCAGAGGCCTGGCAGTTATGAAGCGGGTGTTATCTCCAGAGACGAGAGGTCTGTCTGTCTGTCTCTCTGTGGGGATGGGCCTCTCTCTCCAGTCAGGGTCTCATGTGTACGTGGCTGCTCAGGGATGAGGCTGTCCCGTTGAACTCGAGAGGCAAAGCTTAGTTACGGTTCCGTGTTCCCGTGACGGGGACGGTCGTCTTCTCTCTTGCGTCCCTGAGGCGTCTTCAGCCACGCGGGCCACCTGGTCCCCGGAGCACACCCAGTGGTCCTGGCTGAGGGCCTCTGTACCGGCTCTGCCCTCACCTGAATCTCTCTCCCCCACAGTCTGCACCCCTGCCCCCCACTGTTCAGACGGCCGCCCCGACCGCATCAGCCGGACCAGCACCCCGGCCCTCGTCGCTCCCGTGGCACTTGCGTTACTAACTCTGATTAGGAGTAAGTTCCTCCAAGTGTCATGTTGGTTTTTCCTGCCCATCTGCCTCCTTCCACTAGAGGAGAAGCTTCAGGCAACCGGGACCCCGCCTGTCCTCTTCAGCCTCCATTCATGCCGCCGTCGGGCCGCCACGGAGGAAGCGCTGGTGTGCGCTGCGGGTCTGGAGGGGCGCGTGAGCGCCTCCTCCCCTCCCGCCCTGGGGCACTGGCACCCTGGGTGGGAGGGCCTCAGCGTGGGAACTCGGGGAGGACACAGACATTCGGTCCATAACACTCGGCATGAAGTTTGCTCCCCTGTGCTCTCTCTAGTGTTTAACCATAACGAGCCTCCTTGTATAATACTAATATTTGATTAACATTTTTTTTGTATATTATTAACAAAGGCAGAAGAGCAAACTTACTGTTGGATACATAAGAAACTGTGAAAATGTCAGGTGGATTTAACATTATACCAGGGCTTAAAGAGTATTGGATGGGGTGGATTTTTTTTGGTTTATAAACTGCCTGATACCACCAGACCGCATTTCTCTGCAAGGAGACGGAGGGTTGCAGACAGAGGTTCTGACTCTTCTTTTTCCCAAGAGAGGAGTTTGGCAGAATAAATGGTGCCTGACACTGTCGAGGGGGTGCTTGATTAGCTCTCGTCCCAGGGCCGTGTCTGGGCAAGCCGCCGTCCAGCCGAGCCACCCGGCTGTGGGGAGTGAGGACGGGATGCTGACGTGGCTGCCTGCCAACGGTGGCCGCTCTCCCTGAGAGACACGACAGGAGGGCTCCGGGGGAAACCGTACCTGTCCGCCTTGCGGTGGCTCTGTGAGTTCGTGTGCTGCCCTTCCAAGCTGAAAGCAGAGCTGTAGTCCGGGACTCGTAGTCTGAGAGTACCTCCTTCTGTCCTGTAAAATCAAACCACATCAGAGGGGGTAGGATCCCCATCGCTAAGTGTTTTGTAAACGCAAGGCTGGTCTGATTTCCCGTCAGTCAGCTACAGCACACGTGTGACGTGGAACGTGGGGTCGCTCGCTGGATGCCCCCTCTCCTGGCGGTGGTTGTTTCCACGGCCAGCTGTAGAATTGGAGGCCCAGGGTCTTAATGTCCACCACCAGGGCGAGTCTCACAGAGGAGAGGAGGTGGGCACCGAGGCCCACAAGGACCTTCCAGAGTCTGGTGAGTGGATGATGCCGTGTCTGTGTAGTTTGGGCTAAGGAGTCAAGAATTTAAGAAACAAACAAACAAAAAAGAAAACAGAAACTCCTCCAGACTCTCAAATACAGAGAACACACTGGTGGCCGCCTGAGCGGGTGAGGTGGGCAGAGGGCACCAAGTGCGCCGACGTGGCCAGACACCGGGTGGCGGGTGGAGGTGTTGAGTCACCGTGTCGCGTGGCAGAGCTGATGTTACACCGTGTGCTGACTACGCTGGCCTGACGCCAGACAGGCCGCTGTGCGGGCCTGCCCGGAGACCGCCGTGACCGCAGTGGCGGTGGCCTCTGGGGCCCGGGAGGTGACCTGCGCGCGGCTCTCAGTGTGACACGGTCAGAAGCCTTCATCCAGGAAGCACTCACGGAGCCGGTTTGCCTTCCCAGCGTGGACTCAGATTACCGAAGTCGGATGCCACGTTAAGAATTTAGGACGGTCAGTATAGCCGTCTTGCAGACGAGACCCTGGGCTCCGGGCGGGCTGCAGGCGCGTGGCAGGGAGGTCATGTGTCTGGAGCGGTGTCAGGTGCCGCACGTGAGCCCGGACTTGGGTTCTTTCTGCTTAACCTTCCCGGCAGCTCTGGAGAGTAGATGATGGGAGGACGGCTGCGGATGAAAGACCGAAGAGAAGCGAAATGCTGTCCTCATCCTAGCCTGGGTTCAGTAAAAACACTCGAAGGAGATTTTTGGGACCTCAGCGTTCTGGATGGGGCACGGGAGCAACGGCCCTCCGTGGCCGCCACCCTGCACCGCTGAGGAAGCGAGGGGCGGGCTCCCACGCTCTCCGCGTCCCTGAGGGACATGTCCCGGGCTGGGGGCCGCCCGCTCCCCGTTGGGCTGTGCCGCGGGGCGGGAGGGCTGACGCGGGCCTCTTCTGCGCGCCCAGCTGCGGAGTTTTTGGCTTCCGCGGTGTAGGTGCGGGCTCTTCTCCCCGGACTCCTGGACCTCCACAGAGGCCCTCTTGGTGGCGGTGATGGTCTAAGTCAGCGTGTGGGGGGAGACGGTAGAGAACTTACTCCTCCCCGATGACGCCGCCGCTGTCTGCCAAAGTACTTGTAAACTCCTTTCAGTAATGCCTTGGGTAGAGTTTATATTGGCATTGGGAAGCTATGTACTATGTGGAAGAGAGCGAGTCATTAATTGTGTGACAATCTGATTCTAGCATCTGGTCTCGAACTAGGATTCTTGTGTGGGAGAAAGGGGGTAACAGTTGTAAGAGAAGAGGGGTTCGGTAAAAGCCTTATAGTCTGGGCCTTGAAAAAAATAACAGCTTAAAATTATGAGGTATTGGGGCGCCTGGGCAGCTCAGTGGGCTGAGCAGCCAAATCTTGATTTCGCTTGGGGCCCTGAGTTCGAGCCCTGTGTCGGGCTCTGTGCTCAGCAGGGAGTCTGTGGTCCCTGCCTGTCCCCCTGCTTGCACACTCTCTCTCTCTCAAGAAAAAGTTTATTAATTAAAAAATGAAATTATAGGGCGCCTGGGTGACTCAGTCGGTGAAGCACCTGCCTTCAGTTCAGGTCATGATCCCGGGTTTTGGGATCGAGCCCTGTGTCGGGCTCCCTGCTCAGTGGGGAGCCTGCCTCTCCCTCTGCCTGCTGCTCCCCCCGCTTGTGCTCTCTCTCTGTCAAATAAATAAATACACTCTTAAAAAATAAAAAATAAAAGCCTGGAACTGACTGCCGTGAGGTCAGGGTAGGGCGAGCTTCAGGGGAGGGCGGATGCTGTGATGGGCTTGAGGCCAGCAGCAGGCCCCCCGGGGGGCTGGCAGGACCCCGTGGCCTGAGCCAAGCGCTGGGTCCAGTGAATCTTCATCCAACGATACACTTTATGCAGCTTGGTCAGTGTTCTGTTTTACCCTAAAATGTTTTTAGAAGAACAAAAACATCAGGAATGTTTTCAGAATACTGCTTTTGCATGACAGCTTTTTCATGGGACCAGACTGAAAAATTGTTTTTATCCACGAAGTTTCTCATCAAGGCACCGGCTCGAAGATCATGCCAGGCCGCTGTGTGTGCCTCTCCGGGTCGGGATCCCACTCGTCAGCCCCCGTCCGGTGTGGGTGCCCCTTCCTCCCTCCACACTCGCCCGTCCTGGTTCTGTCTTTTTGTCTGTATTGCAGACTAATGACATTCCTGGCTGTTGGTCCTTGCCTGCTTCTTTCAATGTCATATTGTTCTGAATGATTGTAACCACTCCCGACCTACCATTCCAGCTCTGTGCTGAGCCTGGAGTCTTTATTTCTGCTCCTGAAGTCCACAGCTCTGCTTTCAGCTGGCTTCCTGACATTGTCACCTGGCAGTCCCCACAGCAGCTCACGTGCACCCCATGGGGACCCCGATATGCCGCAGCCTCCCTGCAGACCTGCTTCTCTCCCTTTCCTTGTCACTGAGCACTCAGAAGTGGACTGTTCTGTGACCGCTGAAGCTCCATCTGCTCCCTACTGTGTCGTCTGTGTTCTCTGCCAGACGTCCCTGTGTCCCCCCACCTCTGCCCGGGGACCACTGCAAGAATGTACTGATCTCCCGCCACGGGCCTTGCCTTCTTGAGTTCATCCTGTTATGTCTTTGCTTTTTCTTGAAAACAAATGTGCTTCTGACTTTGGAGTGTAATGTCCTACATAATCGGGTCCCAGCCAGCCCCCTGCCCTCCCGGCATCCTTCCTGCTGGGGCTCCCTCGCCTTTCATACTTGGGCTGCTCTGAAATACTGTGTTGAGTGGCTGCCTTTTCCTCCACTTGCAGCGGCTGTCAGCCTTCGCCCGCTAGCCCAGCTTCGCTCACTTCCTCTTTGAAGGCCTCTGCTGGCCCGTGTTACTCTGGCACTTCCGAGGGCTGGTAGTTTCTCCCACACTGCTCCTGCCCCCGCACAGGGCCTGGCTCAGAGAGGACGCCCAGCAAATATTCACTGAAGGAGGGATGACAGGCATGTTGTGAAGCCACATGCAGTGTTCCTGACCTTGAGGTCAGGGAAGGGAGAGCCGTCGGGGTCGGGATGGTCAGACTTCTGGGTCAGGTCCCTGGAATGGTGCCTCATGGAAGAGGGAGCTCGACACCAGAGGGGAGGAATGGAGGCGATGGGGTAGAGGACTGGGCGGAGAGAGAGAGGATCTGGGTAGGGCGTTGGGGCAGGGGGGCTGTGGGAGGCCTGATACTCCGGAGAAGAACGTGGGCTTTATTGGAAAGTCCTGGTGAGCCTCGGAGAGCTTTTCAGAAGGTTGATGTGATGGAGATTGTGTTGAGAAGGTAGGTGGGTGGTTGCACCTGGATGTGGTAGGTGACAGGTGTAACAGTTCAAGGGGGAGGCACGTAGGTCTCAAGCAGGAGAAAGCCTGGTTGGGGAAGAGGACCTCGTGCAGGAGGGAGACTCCAACGGCCTGGGCCGGGGTCCTTTCCCCACTGGGCGGCCTTCCCTGAAAGACGTCCTGTGTTTGCGGCCCGGAGTACAGCAGCCGGCCGGGCAGTTTGGTAAGCTCTGTCAGGATTTATTCAGTTCGCTGTGGAAAAAATCTGTATTTTCTTGCCTGAAATGCCTCATGCTTATTATGTGTAAGACAGGCTCTGCCCACGGGAAGGTGGGCACGTTCCGTTCTTGGTCCGCAGTTGGAGACTTTATTTCCAGGGCGCCTGCATGGTTCCGTCGTGAAGCTTCAGATTCTTGGTTTTAGCTCAGGTCTTGATCTCAGGGTTGTGAGTTCAAGCCCTGCGCACAGCCCACGTGAACAATAGCAAAGCCCCAGCCCTGTGTTTTCCATCTGGCACTTCCTTGTGCTTTGCTCCTTCATGATGACGGACACCGCAGCTCGGGACGGCCGCCGGGGCGGGGAGCTGCTGCTGTGCGGTAGGCTCCCCCCTTTCCTGCTGGTGCCTCACCCCGGCGCCGGCCTCCGAAGGTGCGCCGGTCCCGAGCTGTGTCCTGCTCTGCTGCTCTCTTTTAAAAGAATACAAGTTCTAGGAAATCTGTCTTATTTTTTACAGAGAGATGAGTCATCCTGAATTACTCAGAAAGCAGAGGTGGTGGAGCCTTACGCCACGTCTCTTTTCTCTCTACAATGCCTAGAGGCCCGAGGCTTTCGCAGATGTTGTTTTGAGGATGGCCAAGGGTTTTACTGAATCGTGGCTTTGCCAAGGCTAGAGAGGACCACGGCGGGGAGAGCTCCGCACGTCGAGGGCATGTTATTAAGGCACGGCCCCTGGTTCTCGCAGCTCTGTTGCCGTGCCCCTGAGACGCGCTTTGCCTGGCGCCCGTGCTCCCTGGCGTCTGTCCTGGCACGGGTCCCCCGCTGCTGCTCCTGTGTCCGCACGCTCAGTCTTCCTCGCCGTACGGGTCTTAAAAGCGGGGCCCGTGTCCTCTGTCTCCTAACTCCATTCCCAGCTCCGTGCCTGGAGCTTTCCGTTTCCTCTGCTGAGTTGCCCTTGTCCCCTTCAGCCTTGCACACGGAGTTCCTCAGGGCTCCACCCAAGGCCCTCTTGTGTTTTCCGAGTTCCCTCTTTCTCAAGACTCTCTCCTCTGCTCACGTGGCTTCAGGAACCATGCTACGTCCTCTCTCCACTCGTGGTCCGTGTACCTGACGGCGTGTCCGGGGAAGCTCTTCCTCTGCGGCAGGGGAATGTGGGTGGAGGTTTGGGTGCTGGCTGCTCTCCGTCCCCAGCGGTGGGGGGTTTCCATCCACGCGCTCAGTCTTTGCTGCTCCCCACTTGGAGGAGGTTAGAGCTCTAACTTGGAGCTTAGAGCTTTGATCTCACAGGGAGAGGGGAGAGGCTGGGACGAGGGCAGGGGCTGGCATTCCCCTCCTGGCCAGCTCCAAGGAGACACGATTTCGAGGTGCTACGGCAGCCCCCTCTTCTCCTCTGTAGCTGCCTGTCAGCAGATTTCAGGTTAGTTTCCCCTGTGACTTCCGTTCTCTGATCAGTTCGGCAGAAGTTGGTCTGGAGTTTCTCCAGCTTTTCTCTTCCGGGTGGGGACCGTGCCTTTCTCAGTTCTGTGCATCTCTGAGCTGAGCTCAGAGGCCCACCTCCTGGGCTGTAATGCAGGCCTGCGGTCATTTCCAGACTGTGTTGGCTGCTGGTCAGATCACACGCCGCTTTTGTTTTGTGTTCAGTGGGTTATCTGCTTCCTGTCTGAAGGGCAAGGTTGTGGACGCGCTCAACAGCCTGCCTGAGGTGTTGAGCCTGTATTGCCCGCCCGCCTTCAGACTTGCTCGGCGGCTCAGCCTGGGGAAAGGTCAGCTTGCCCGGCTTCCCCGGGGCTCTCAGGACCACATCTGTGAGTGAGAAAAAGCTTCACAATACCCCGAAGCCGAGTTCTTGCCCCAGATTTCTGTCTAGTGGCCTGCGGGGGTGCCCGTATCCCCGGGCCACTGTTCACCCTGCAGGTGGGACGGCTGACTCAGTTCTTGGATGTGAATTCAGGCGGGAAGATCACTTCCTAAACCACCAGGATAGAACGATAACCCAGCGGGCTGTCATTCCTCCGCAACAGGTGATCCTTTGCTGTCCCTGGAGCCGAAGCCTTCCGGACCATTGATCTCCCCGTTCTCATTACTGCCTTCCCAGCCATGCTGGTGGGGATTCTCGGGCAAGTAGATTAGGTAGGTGTTCCGTAGAGGGATTCAGGAGGCTTTCTTTTTCCGAAGAGAAAGGGATGATTTTCGTGGATCACTGTAGGCCGGTTTGCTGTGAGCTTGTCTCTTAAGTACTGCCAGCCCTTCTCGTTAGCCCTTCCCTCCGCTGGAGGGTTCTGGTCCGTCTCCTGGCTGCTCACTGTGCTCCCTGTCCTTCCTGGAGCAGAACCTGACTGTGTCTCCTGTTGGACGACTTCCCAGGGCTCAGCACAGACTCTGGATCGAGGTCCCGGCACAGCTCACGTGGTCCGGCCGTCGTGGCCGGTTCACCCTCCGCTGAGCCTCCTCTCTCACTGAGCTCGCGTTTCAGAAACACGAAATCACGAGTGTCTGTCTGACCTGCCGAGCTCTCTCAGGCTTACGGTCTGGGGGCGGCCAGTGGCTCTTGGACTTGGCTGCGCTGTGGAATCGCGGGGGCTTGTTTACAGCCTCTTCTGGCCCCCAACCCCGCCCCCCCCCCCCATGGTGGTTTGATGGGCGTGGTGCGACCTGGGCCCCCGGGGTTTTTAAAGTGCACCTGATGACTCCTGCGTGCGGCCACGCGGGGGAGCCACTGAGAAGGGCCTGTCTTCCCTCTTGCTGGAAAGCTCCTTCCTTGTCCCAGGCCAGTGGTTCCAGATTTGGGATTTGGATTCGGGAGATTTGGGATTTGGATTCGGGATTCCTGCTCGGGGAAGCCTCCCTAGACCAGTGTTGAAGCTTTTCCACCTGTTCTGTCCTTTGACCTCCCACGTGTATTTTAGATTCAGTTTGTCCGAACCTCAGAGCCGTCTGTGAGGATGCTGCAGGGTCCGTGTTGACCTGCCCATCAATTTGGGGGAAAAATCGGCATTTTTGTGGGAGTCTTCTTATCTGTCAGTATTGTCCACTTGTCATCGCGATTGTCTTTCAACACCACACTTTGATTTTGTCTATAAAGGTCTTACGGTGTTTTACTGGACTTATTCCCAGGTACCTTACTTTTGTTATAAAGGTATTTGAGTCTTTTTTTTTCTTTTAAGATTTTATTTATTTGACAGACAGAGATCACAAGCAGGCAGAGAGGCAGGCAGAGAAAGAGGGGGAAGCAGGCTCCCTGCTGAGCAGAGAGCCCGATGCGGGGCTCGATCCCAGGACCCTGGGATCATGACCTGAGCTGAAGGCAGAGGCTTTAACCCACTGAGCCACCCAGGCGCCCCTTCATTCTGGTTTTAATTTGCCTTTCCCCGATAACTACTGATGTTGCCCAGTAAGAACAAGACTATGTTCTAATAGACACTTCCCACGGTTGTACGTCCAAATGATAAGCACATGAAAGGTGTACAGTTACCGGTTTTAATCTTCTGCAGCTTTAGTGAGAGAAAATTGACGCGTGACACTCTGAGTCGCCGTATGCTGATTTGATTCATTCCAGAACGATGACCACCTGTAGCTTTAGCCGACCTCTTCGTCACACCCATAGTTTCTTTTTTGTGGGGAGATCTTTTCCCTAAGTTTATTTGAATTCCAGTTAACACGCAGTGTGATTCGTCTCAGGTGTACTGTATAGTGATTCAGCACTCCCACGTAACAGTGCTCATCACAGGTGCCCTCTGCAGCCCCGTGACCGTTGCCCCCACCCACCACTGCCGCTCTGGTAACCATCAGTCTGCTCTGTATTGTCAAGAGTCTGTTTCATGGTTTACGGCTCTGTTTCCCCCTCCCCCCCATGGGCTCATTTGTTTCTTAAATATCACCTATGAGTGAAATCATACAGTGTTTGTCTTCCTCCGACGGACTGATTTCACTCAGCATTATACCTTCTACTTCCACCCACATCATTGCAAATGACAAGATTTCGTTCTTTTTATTTTTTTATTTTTTTAAAGATTTATTTGAGAGAGATCACAAGTAGGCAGAGAGAGAGGGGGAAACAGGCTCCCCGCTGAGCAGAGAGCCCGATGCAGGGCTCGATCCCAGGACCCTGGGATCATGACCAGAGCCGAAGGCGGAGGCTTAACCCGCGGAGCTACCCTGGTGCCCTGTTTTAATGGCGGAGTCATACCCTGTTGTACTTCCCACGTCTTATGTGTTCATCGGTTGGTGGACACTTGGGCTCTTTCCCTAATGTGGCTCCTGTTCACAATGCTGCTGTAAACACTGCGGCGCATGTGTCCTTTGAATCCGTATTTTATGTGCTTTGGGTAAATTCTTAGGAGTATAACTGCTGGGTTGTAGGGGAGCTCTGTTTTTAACTTTTTGAGGAACCTCCGTACTATTTTCCAGAGTGGCCACACCAATTTGCATTCCTATGTGGTGAGAACATTTAAGATCTACTTTTGTAGCCACTTTAAGTATGTAATATACAATAGTGTATTATCATAAACATAATCGTAGTGCTGTGCATTGGATCGCCAGAATGTATTCATCTTCTAATTGAAAATTTGTACCCTTCGACCAAGGTTTCCCTATTTCCCCACCTCTCAGTCCCTGATAACCATCCGTCTCTAGTCCTATGAATCTGACTTTTTTGGATCCACATGTAAGCAATGTATGGTATTTCTTCCTTGGACTTATTTCCCTTAGCATAATGCTCTCAGGGTCTATCCGTATCGTTGCAGACGGCAAGTGCTCCTTCTTTCTTGTGGGATAACATTGGGTTGTGTATATGCCACATCTTCCTTACCCCTTTCCTCTGTTGATGGATATTTAAGCAGCTTTTGTGCCTTGGCTGTAATGTCACCGTAAGCACGGGAGTCCGATACCTCCCTGAGCTCCGATGTTCATTTCCCTGGGGCTCGTACTCGGAAGTGGGCTGCTGGACCAGAAGGCAGTCCCGCATTTCTGAGGCGTCTCCACACTGTTTTCCCGCAGTGGCTGCACCAATTTGCATTCCCACCAGCAGCGCCCCGGGGCTTCCTTTTCTGCACATCCTTGCCAACCTGGACCTCTTTTTCGATGCCTGCCATGAGGGGTGCGAGGCGGTGGCTCGTTGGGGCTTGATTTGGACCCGCAGCTGCTCCTTTGGCGACCCCGCCCTTTTCACTCTCTGGTTGCTGGTTGGTCACTGGGCCGCGTGCGTTCTTCCTCGATTCTGATACTGACCCCTAACCAGATGGATCGGCAGGAGTTTTCTCCCGTCCTGTAGGTTGCCGTTTCCTTTTGTTGATCGTTTCTTTGGCTGTGCAGGAGCTCAGCTTGTAGCCCCACGTGCTGATTCTTGCTTCGGTTGCTTGTGCTTCTGGCGTCCCGGCAAAAAGTTGCTGCCAAGACCCACGCCGAGGGATTTCCCCTGCGTTTTCTTCCGGGCGTTTCACTGTTGATGCTCCTGCGTTTAAGCCTTCATGTGTTTGAGTTCGTTTTTGTGAGCGGCGTCTGGTGTGGCCGCTGTTGCACTTGTCTGCACGTGGTTTCCCACTTTCCCCAGCGCCACTCACTTGTGAGACTGTCCTTCCCCGCTGAGGATTTCAGGCTCTCCTGTCGCATGGTAGTTGGCAGTGTATGTGGGAGTTCATTTCTGGGTGCTCTGCTCTGTTTCACTAGTGTGTGTGTCTGTTTTCACACCGGTGCCCTCTTTTCTTGACTACAAGTTTGCAGTATAGTTGGGAATCGGGAAGTGTGGTGCCTCTAATTTGTTGTTCTCCCCCTCAGCCCCCCAAGGACTGCTTTGTCTACTCAGTCCTTCGTGGCTACATAAACATTTTAGGATGGCTCGTTCTTTTTCTGTGAAAAACGTATTGGGATTTTGATAGGGACTGCACTGAATTGTAGATGGCTTAGGGTAGTACGGACACTTTTCACAAAATTCTTCCAATCCATGGACGGGGGCTCTCTCCATGTACTTGTATCATCAGTTTCTTTCGTTGAGGTCTTAATGGTTTTTACTGTTTAGATCTTTCACTTTCTTGGTTAAAATTTATCCCTGCTTTTGTTTTATTATTTTTGATTTTGGCAAATGCTTTCTCTGCATTTCCTGGGATGATACGAATGTTAGGCCTCATTCTGCGTAGTGGCGAATCGCACGTATTCACTGTGTATGTTGAACTGTGCTGCGTCCCAGGGAGAGATCCCCCTTGATCTGGTGTGTAATCCTTTTAACGTGCTGTTGAGTTTGGTTTGCTAATGTTTTATTGAGGATTTTTGCATCTATATGCTGCAGGGATATTGATATGAAGCCTTCTGATAGTGTCTTTCCCTGACTTTGGTGTCCGGGTAATAGTGCCGGCCTTGCAAAATGAGCTTGGGAGTGTTCTCTTCAGTTTTTTTGGAGTTTGAGAAGAATTAGCATTAATTCTTTAAATGTTTGGTGGAATTCGCCAGTAAAACAATTTTAGTTACCCGTTTTAACCTAGTTTTTAAAAAGGATTTTATTTGTTTATTTATTTTTGTTTGCTGGTGTTTATTTTTTAATTTAATTTAATTTTTTCAGTGTTCCAAGAGTCATTGTTTATGCACCACACCCAGTGCTCCATTCAGTGCGTGCCCTCCTTAATACCCACCACCAGGCTCCCCCAACCTCCCACCCCAAAACCCTCAGTTTGTCTCTCAGAGTCCACAGTCTCTCATGGTTCATCTCCCACTCCCAATTCCCCCCAACTCCCTTCTCTCCATCTCCCAATGTCCTCCGTGTTATTCCTTATGCTCCACAAGTAGGTGAAACCCTGTGATAATTGACTCTCTCTACTTGCGCAGGAGCACGGGGAGGGGCAGGAGGAGAGGGAGGGAGAGAAGCTCAAGCCAACTCCACATGAGCACAGAGCCTGACACAGGGCTCGACTCATGAACCTGATATCATTACTAGAGCCGAAATCAAGGCTTGGATGCTTAACTGCCTAAGCCACCCAGGCGCCCGTGAGCTACTTTCTGTGTGTAGTGTGATACACATTAGATGCTCATAAATACTGAATAAGGGAGTGGACATGGTAGCATATTTGAAGTATGTCCTGGTTCTAGTATGGCAGTAACTAATACTCCGTTCTAACCAGGTGAGAGGACGGGCACGATCTCATCCTTGGTTTCCAGGAAGCACGGTGGGGTTGAGCGATCACTGTGCACCTTTCCCCTTACATGTATTTGTGGGGTACCCATTTTCTCCCTACCGTCCTGCTCTGGGGGTTGTCCTGAGGGGTAAACTGATGCCCAGGCTCCACCCCCACGGAGCTCGGAGTCCTGGGCGGCGCTGTCCGACCGAATGCTCTGTGATGGGACTGTGTCCTCTTCTGAGCTGTCCGGCAGAGTAGCCACGAGCCACACGTGGCTTTGATTCTTTGTGACGTGGACGGTACGTCTGAAGACCTGAAGTGTTACTTGATTTCAAATACTTGAAAGGCCTGTTGTCTAGTGGCTACTCTTAGTACAAGTCTACTGAGAGAAACCAGCAGGTTCACAAATGAATGAAAAACTGCAGCTTTGCTAAATGCTATGTAGGAAAGGTGACGGTGCTCTGCCCGTGTCTTTGGGGAGGACCCAGTTTAAGGGGTCAGGGAAGGTTTTGCTTTGAGAGTGATGACGGAGGTAAGGTTTAGACAAAGGGCAGGACTGTAGCAGGTAAAAGAGGGTGGGATGCGGAAAACAGTTTCTCACACTTGGGTGAAAACCCTGTGGCACAAAGAGCCAAGCAGGTTCCGGGAACTTAACATTTTTGAACAGCGTGAGTGGGTGAGTGAGGGACACATGCACGGCTAGTCCTTGAGGGACCTTGCCCACAGGCATTAACACTAACTTGCTGGGGAAGAAGGGTTTTGTAGGGTGCTTTGGGTGTACGTTTTCTTCGGATAGCTTCGGAAATTAATGTTCCGACTGGAAACCGTCGGAGGTGTAGCTTCTGTGCTTTGGCTGGCTTGACAAATGGAGAAGTAAGGACACCCGCTGTCCCGTAGGGGGGCTCCGTGCTTGAGGGCGTCCGTGAAGACCGCACAAACGTCCAGGTGCTACTTTGAATTTCTCGTTTCCAAGGAGAACAGGCACCCGTCATGATTTGCCTTGGGACAGCACCGCTTGCCCTTTACCACCTCGTGAGAAGGCATTCTGCGTCCAGTCTCGAATGGGCAGTACTCTGCTTTTCATCCTAAAATAACACGTGCTCATTGAGCCATCTTTGGAGAAAGGCTGTTCGTTTGTGTTTGTCTTAAGGCAGAAACGAAGAACACGTGTAGATAAGATAGACAAGCTCTCAGACCCGGCCAAGGAGAGCTCTTCATCCCCCTTGACGAGTGATGCTGGAGGTTCTTGCCCGGGGCTGGGGGCAGATGTTGGGAGCGCCATGGCTTCGTTCCATGCCCAGAACCCTTTCAGCCATCAGCTTCGGGCAGACATGGGGAATACCCTGCGATTCGAATCCAGGTCCTCCTATCGCTTGGTCCTTTGGGACTACCTTCCTCTGCGAGCACTAGAAGAAGGCCTGGGCCAAGGGGACCCGGGGACCAAGAGAGAAGGGTGACAGTAACTTCTGTCTTGGGTGGGAGCGGGGCCACCACACTCCGTTCAGTCGTCCCCCAGGTCCTGGCCAAGAAGTCTCCTATTTCTAGCCTGGCCCAGCATGGCAACCAGGAGCCCCTGCTCTTCAACCCATCCTGGCATTTTTCCTCCTTTTTTCTTTTTCTTGTTGTTTTTTACTCTCTTTTATTTTACTTTTTTCCTGAAATTTGTCCTTGGATTATTGTTCCTTCCTGATGTCCTTCATCCACAGAATCCTTTGCTGGTTCTGCTCGTGTTGTTGGATTGCAGCTTGGGCCGCCATGTCACACAGCTTTAGGGGCCTATGCATCCCCATCTGTCTGAGTGACAGCCCTGGCGGTTGGCCCTGAACCCCCGTGTGCCAGGCAGTGGGTTGAGGGCTCAGAACCGAGGAGGTGACGGGGTGCGTGTGCTCACCCAGCAGGTCTTGTGCCGATCGGCCGCGCACTGGGTTCCGTGACCGATGGTTCAGGTGCGGTCCGTGCAGGGCACTGTTGCCCGTGCCAGGGCCCGTGCGTGCTGACCAGGGAGCTGCCCGTCTTCGTCAGTGGGTGCGGGGGCAGCTGACAGCTGGGAAGCGTCAACTTCTCTAGGAGGTGTCCAGAGAAGAGAAGTCTGCACTCGCGGGCACACACGTCCGGGCCCCGTCTCCAGCAGCCACGAATGTCCTCATCGTGGGCTGAGTGTCCCCTGCTTCAGTCTCCCCCACTAACCGTCTTTAGAGGACACGACTCCATAATACCCTGATGCCAACAGACCTGTTACCTGGTTTTGAAGTCTGCTCCAGTAGGTCTAGATGGCTCTTGGGCCCGTGGTCCCGTTTGGGTGTTGTGAGGAGGCCGTGCTGTAGCGTGGATTTCACACTTGCGTCTGGAGGGACAGATGGACGCCGTCCAGTGCGGACTGTGCCTCGTGTGCCGCAGGACGGAGCCACACTGTGGGCCCCTTGGCTGTCTGTGGTTCCCGGCTCTCGCACGTGCTCTGGGATGAGCGCTACGTGGCCCTGTCTCCCGGTTTGAGCGGTCATGCCCCGCTCTTTCTCACACCGTCTGCTCGTTTCTGATGGTCTCTAATTCCTTGTTCTTTTGGGTCCTTCTGATTAGTCACAAAGTTAACAGCTCATTGACAACCTCCTTGGAAAATCAAACGTGCACTTACCAAATGGCCCAGCCCCTTTACTCGTGGATATTTAACCCAGAGAAGCGAATGCGCATGTCCGTCCCGTGACGCGTACAGAGGGTTCAGAGCGGCTTTATTTGTATGATCTCAAGTCTGGAGCAGTCTCAGTGCTTATCCCTTCACCTGTTTATAGACGCCCTGTCAGAGCCACCCCTGGAGTTGTGTTCGGTTAAAAGTCGTGCCGCGCGGGTACATGTGTTGGAGTTAGCCCCAGATCGACAGCCGAGCGGTAGAAGCCTCACAGAGATGAGGGTGCGAGGGGTCCGATGCCATCGGAATCAACGCCCAGAAGACGGCGAACTCCTCTGTGGTGACAGCAGTGCTAACCGGGGGCTGGGAGGAGGCCTGGGGAGGACGCCAGTGGGCGGGGGCGGGCACGTCCACTGTCTCGATCACACTGACTGTCTGGGGAAGGTCTTGCACGCTTTCAGCTCCTGCAGGGTGTTCTGTGCTGACGGCCTCTCCGGAAGGATGGTAAGAGGAAAAGGAGAGGGGCAGAGCCGCAGACCGCCCAGCGAGGGTGTTCACAGGGAGCACCTTGGGCTGTGGCAGGAGCCAGGCCGTCCCTTTCCAGGAACACGAGTGTGGTCCTGGATGCAGGTGGGTGGAGGGAGCAGTGAGATGGGCTGGTTCCCTGCCCCCCCCAGTTGCCTCTCTGCTCCCCCAGGGTTGGCCTCTCCGCGGGGAAGGGGCAGGGGAGTGGGTGGTAGTGACTTGTGGGGAGAGGGGAGATGTACTCCGGATACCGTAGGACGCTCAACGGCGGTGAGGGCGGGCCTGGGGTGTGGTTGCGCGTCTGAAGTCAGCCTGCTTGGTCCCGTGCGTGGTTTTCCCCCATTGACCCTGGGCTTCAGGTGCCACTGTGGAGGAGGGAGATGGGATTAGCCTGGAGTGGGGTCTTGCCAGGTGAGTTCAAGGGAAGAACTGGCAGGGAGGGGTGGGAGGCGCCCATGAGGGGTCACCAGCTGTGGCCCGACCAGCAGACTCTGGCCTGCTGCCTGCCTTGGGAGCGCAGCCAGCCACTCTCCCCCCCACCCCTTGCCCTGTGCGTCCAAGGATGTCAGCTGCTGCCGGTGCCCCCAGCAGAGACTTGCAGCTCACAAAGCTGAAAATACTGACATCTGATCCTTCACAGAAGACGTTTCATGACCTTTGCTTTGGCTGTGGGGTTGAAGGCTGGAGAAGGAAGAGCGGGACCCGGGGGCTGGCGGGCGGAGGGAAAGTGCAGGGAGTAGATGGGAGTTTTCAGAGGTCGGACCAGGCTTTGTGGTGGCGGTCGGGGGACGAGTGAACATCACTTGGTGCGTGGAAAGCACAGAGCGTAGTTTCTGCTGAGGAGCTCCCGTCCGTGGGCCTAGGAAAACACGGGGAACCACCTCCACGCTCAGCGGGGAGTTACTAGGCATCCATGCACATGCCATTTGGGTCTTTGAAGGCACAGGCCTGGAGTGGGGCCTCCAACAGAGGGAGACGAGACCCCCATCAAAGCAGGGCTGCTGTGGGAGCGAGGACTGCTTTGTCTGGACGGGAGATGAAGGCCCGTTACTGCATGAATTTTCTTTCCTAAGCCTGTCCTAGAGTTTCTGAGTGAATGAACCCCCTGCTTTCCCTGTGGAAATGGAAGACGAGTATTGGCTAATTTCTGAGCCAAATGCTTCTATTCATTTGGTTTTTTTCAGGATATTTTATGATAACCAGATACCAGATGGGCTTGTTTTTTTTCTCTTTGGCACCCATGGATTTTAAGAATAAATGAAAATGCATCTTCAAAATATATTCTACCTGGAATAGCATACTGACAAGCCCTTACTGGGAGATCATTGTCTCTTTTTGCTTTTGAAAATGTATTTTGTTCTAGTTACCTCTCATTCCAATTCATGTAACTCATCATGGGAGAATTTATGCTGGCCTCGAACACCGGGTTCTTTTGAGAGTGTGCGGGAACAAGCACATGCCTTGAGTAGGTCCACCAGTGGAGGGGGACACTAAGCTGTCATGAGGCTCCTTGCGATGGGTTTAGGGCCACGTGGCTTAGGGGATGGTCCGTGGTGGGCCACACAGCAGCCTGGCTGGTGACAGGTCACAGACGCTCACGTGGGGGTGGAAAGGTGTTGTTGAAGTTTTGCTGGGGAGTCCCTGATGTGACAGTCCTGCGTCCGCTTCCGGTGAGCTGTGCGGTGTTCCTAAGTGACCTTCTCAGCTGCTTCAGCTTCGTCTCCAGAGTCGAGAAAAACCGTGCTCCCGGCAGGGAGTGGGGGACTGTTCGATGGCGTGTGCTGGGGCCCAGGGCCGTGCCCAGCACACGCAAACGCTGCCAGTGACCCCCCCTCCCCCCGCAGCTATCTGTTGTGCCATTTCTTTCTGCTGCACGGTCCTGCTCTGAGCTGTCAACCTCAGGTTGTCACCGTGGTTGTGACACAGCTGCATTCAGGAGCCTGTTATTTTAGCATACAAAATTGTATTTCGGAATTGCCCACAGAGATGCTCTGAATAGAAAAATCGCACACTAGAAACAGAAACTGCGCCGCTCCCTCCAGCTCCGCTTGGTCGTTGTGATTGCACAGCCTTGTCCCATTCTTAAATACCCTGAGAAATCCGTTCCACTCTGGTCCTCCCACTAGGCTGCCTTCATCTGTTTGTAACTTTTTTGGTCTTGTCTCCCATTAATTGTCATTCCAATCTGTTCTCTGTTCTATTTGTGATGGCCTGTGTTGGCAGAGGAATTGCCCGAGTGATGGAGCATAATTTCCTCTCCTGCATCCCAGCCCAGCCGGAGAGACGCTCGTCCGCGGGCATGGGGCGGGATTTGCTCCTGGCGCACCAGGCTTGCTCGGCTCCTGCCTTTCACCTTGTGCGGCTTCTCTTCTCAGCCCCATCCTTGTCTGGGCTGAGGGCTTGTCTTCCGACCTTCCAGAGGCTCCTGTCTGTCTCCACTCATACTTACCCGTTATCTTTTTCATTCTCGGAGGGCAGGATAGTCTATAAAGAAGTTGTAGAGAGACTTTTGTAGTCTTTTTCTGAGCTTGAAGATTATAGGTTTTTGAGGTTACTTTGAAGTTTTGAGGTCTGTATCCAAAAAGGCAAATATCAGATGTAATTTTCAGCCTTTTTTGGGCTAGGTGCACATCCTAGCTCCGCCCAGCCCGAAGACATTGCAGATTTGTATTTTCCTGGATTCCCTTGAAGTGGTTCCCAGTTTTGAGCCAAGAAAATAGAGGTTCAAAGGGTTGTGTGAGGTGCTCAGATTCTCTCAATGTGATGGGAAGGTGGCTGCATGAAGACCCCTTACCTATGTCCTATAGCATATCATTCAAAGGAAGATACCTCCCACCTGCAACTTCTCCCCCTAGAATTTGTAGACGAAATCTCATACAAAGATTGTGTATGATCCTTCTGGTGGCTTCTGTCTGGATCAGCTGTGACTGGTGGGATGTTTCCATTTTGGCCATGCCTGGATTAGAGCTACCCCTGTTCCAGTCAGGACCAACTCGGTGGGGAAGGAACAAGGAGAAGGGGAGATCTTGGCTTTACGACACCCTCCCCTTGCAGGCCAGGGCTCTGGACACTTGCAGGAATGAAGACGTTAGCATTGTGTTAGTGTGAACAAGGACTGGTATTTCCAAGGCAAAAAGTAACTCGTGTCTTTTGGGAGCCTGTGGCATTTGTGTAATTTGCTGACGACGGGAGCTTTCCCTAGGGAAGAGCAGGGTATGCTGTGTCCCAGGCAGTGTGTAAATGCACGAGTCAGAGTGACACTTCTGGGCACCTGGCCTTTGCCCAGCAGAGGCTGACCCAGGGGCTGAGTGACCGCGGCCTTGAGCACTGTGCTTACTCACAGGCCCCGTCCGACCTAGTGTCTAGCACAGATTGCTGGCAAGTATGGGTTTTGGCTTTGCGGTGTCTGTGTTCATAATGCCAGCCCCCTTGCAGACCTGCAAGCCCCATAGTGTGCTGGGGAGCTTTTCTAGATGGTACCTTTTCTAGACGGTGCTGGGGGAGTGGACAGCGGGGAGGGGAAGCTCTCTCAGCTGTAACAGCTGTGGGTGGGGACTTTGCATGACGGGATTTCAACGAACCAGGGGTTGGTGGTCGCATGTGACTTTGGCGTGATAGAGTTTTTGGCAAACGTGGTGTGTAAACTGAGTGTCACATTGGGCTCTGTGATTTGTTACCTCATTGCCTTAATATTTGCTGAGAGCTTATGACTTGCTGGAGCCTGTGCGAGCCACAGTGGGGGATATAGTAGTGAGAGGAGGATTCTGTCTTCAAGGAGTTGATACTCCAGTAGGGAGTCCAAGACCCGCGTGCAAGTTGCTCCAATACTGAGAGCTGTGTCTGGTGAACAGGCGCCAGGGCCCAGGCGTTGGGACAAACACTTCCTATGTAGGAACTCATGCTCCGAGGTAATCGTGCCGCTCATGTGTTCTGGTCGTTCCCGTTTTAGGGATGAGGAATTGAAAGCTTGGAGAGGCTAAGTAACGTGGTAAAGATTACTCGACCAGATGGTATAGAAACTCCTGGCCCGTCTGATGTCCACCCTGGCCCCGCCACGCCACCTGTCCTCTTGGATGGAGGACTCCACGTGGCGAGCACGGGCCGGAGGGTAGATGAGGCGTTGGGGGCCGAGGAAGAGGTCTTGCTTTCAGCCGCAGTGACCGGGGGTGCCCTGCGGAGGAGGCAGCAGCTGCACTGACGATCTGGGGCATCCCAAAGACGGTTGTCGGGGGAAGAGAAGCGGAGACGCACGAAGATGAAGAAACACAGAGCAGTACAGCGGGTGACGAGGGGTCTATTTTGGCAGGACGCAAGATAATAAAACTATTGTTAAGTAACTCACCAGTTCAGATTTTTTTCTTAAACTAATTGAGAACTCATTTCCACAGTAGACACCTCAGACCTGTTCATTTAAAGACTTGTTTGGAAATGGAACAGTGTTCCAGAAAGTAGATGGTCAGATGCACTTGAATGTGAAGCCTGACACTGTTCCTTATTTGAAAAATCAGTTAAAATCCTTTTGGAAAAATAAAAAAGAATTGTGTTCTTAAACCTTTTTACCAAAATTGGAAACAGATTCTGGAGATGGGTGGGGGATGGGTGAACTAGGTGAAGGGGGTCCAGGGTCCATGTATCTTGGGCCCTGAGGAACGTAGATGATTGCTGACCCTCATACTGTACACTGGGCACAATGACAATGTATGTTAACTATCCTGGAGTTAAAATAAGAAGTAAGAAGTTAGTGATTTATTTTTATTTATTTATTTTTTAAGGATTTTATTTATTTGACAGAGATCACAAGTAAGCAGAGAGGCAGGCAGAGAGAGAGGGGGAAGCAGGCTCCCTGCTGAGCAGAGAGCCCGATGCGGGGCTCGATCCCAGGACCCTGGGATCATGACCTGAGCCGAAGGCAGAGGCTTTAACCCACTGAGCCACCCAGGCGCCCCTAGAGTGATTTATTTTTAATTTTTTTTTTTTAATTTTTATTTTTTATTTGTCAGAGAGAGAGGGAGAGAGAGCGAGCACAGGCAGAGGCAGAGGGAGAAGCAGGCTCCCCGCCGAGCAAGGAGCCCGATGTGGGACTCGATCCAACGCTGGGATCATGACCTGAGCCGAAGGCAGCCACTCAACCAACTGAGCCACCCAGGCGTCCCTATTTTTAATTTTTTAAAAATTTATTTATTTGTCAGAGCAAGCACAGGCAGACGGAGTGGCAGGCAGAGGCAGAGGGAGAAGCAGGCTCCCTGCTGAGCAAGGAGCCCGATGTGGGACTCGATCCCAGGACGCTGGGATCATGACCTGAGCCGAAGGCAGCTGCTTAACCAACTGAGCCACCCAGGCGTCCCGAGTGATTTATTTTTAAAAGAAGATTTTATTTATTTATTTGAGAGAGTGAGAATGAGAGACAGCATGAGAGAGGGAAGGTCAGAGGGAGAAGCAGATTCCCGGTGAGCAGGGAGCCCGACTCGGGATTCGATCCCAGGACTCCAGGATCCTGACCTGAGTTGAAGGCAGACACTCAACTGAGCCTCCCAGATGCCCAGTTAAAGTGATTTTGAAAACGAAAAGAAGCAAACACACAGTTTGAGTTGTTATAAGGGAGCCCTCTTCAACCCGTCGCCTGAATCAGAGCTGGAGCCTGTGCCCATCTTTACCCCCAAAGAGAACACTGTCCTGGTGTTTAGGAATCACTAGGTAGAACAGTTCATTCCTGCCCATTTATTGAAATTTAAGTTTCTCTTAACGTGCACGTAAACCCCATTCTTTTCCTTTCCCTTGTAAGTTTATCTGTTGAAGAACCTGGGACTTCTGACCCAAGGAGCTTTCCGTAGCGTGGGCCTTGTGGCTCGCACACTTGTGGGTGGGGTTTAACCTGGTCTTCTGTCTCCTCCCCCCTCTCCTGAAAACCGGCAGCTACATCCAGCAGCTTGACCCTGCTCATCTCTGGTCCTCCTGACTTGGCCAGGGGCGGTCTTGTTTGCGTCAGGAGACTGGGAGCATCCGGCTCTTTCTCTCCTGCGACGTTAGACCTGCTCGTGTTCACTGCGAGGTCTGCGTTCTCGGCCGGGCCAGTTTGCCCCGACCCTTCTGGGACACTTGGCAGTTCGTGGCAATTCCAGCCTGGGGGAGGTTGCTCCTGGCGTCTTGGGGCTTGAGGCAGAGATGCTGCTAACCTTCCTCGTGCACAGCATGGCCCCCAGCACAAGGAATGTCCATCCATCCCCGCGTCTCCGCAGTGTGAGGTTGAAAACCCTGGGCTGGGATTTCCTTTGAATCCTTTTATGAAGATGTGTGTTGCCTTATCTGGTCATTGAGCTGTGCAGTTCACATACGAAATGCGGTTTAAATGCTTGATTCTTTTATTTACCATTCTCCAGGAGAATGAGCAGATTCCTACCCTCCATAGGGAGCCGTTTACTTTACTTCTCGAAGACGTTACTATGAACACATGGATTAAAGGGTTTATACTGGATCTGTTGACTGTGGATTTAAACCTGCTTGAAGAATGTCGATCGGTTCGTTACCATCACTCTTCAGGCCCGACCTGTCCCCTCTTCAGCCAGTGGGAGCCTCTCGAGTCGGGTGCGGCGGCTTTTGATGCCAACCCCGCGGTCGTGGTTTCCTTGCCCTCCGGTGTAAGGAGACGTTCCAAGCTCTTCTATCTGTTTCCGGCCGCTGACTTGGCACCCTCAGTTTCCCTGGTTTCTTCTCGCTAAAAGAGCGAGTGGTCACTCAGGACCACGGTCTGGACGTCCGGGGTGCTCATTAGACTGTGTGGGCCATTGTTTCTGTCCTTTTTGGGACCAGACTAGTTACAGATCCGCATGTGCAATTGTCTGCTCTCCTTTTGTTCAAACCTGTGCTGGAATGCAAGTTCAGGATTGCAGATTTTAAAATACCCGCTGCCGTACCTGTGCTAACATCTTCAAATTTGACTCTTTTTAGATGGAATCAGCGTGAGTGGCTTTCCGCTGTGCAGTCCCTTCCGACAGGTCGTTAGGCCTCGCGTGGAGAGCAAGTCTGTGAACCCGCCCGAAGGCAGCAGGCCAGGGGACCCGAGCCACGTGAAGGTGAGTCCCTCCGCTCGGCGGCATGGTGTCCTTGGTTTCCGCCGTGCCTTCGGAGGCGAAGTGCTGGGTGTTGTTCGGAAAGGAAAGAAGACGGGTTTGATATCAGAATCGTGTTTGTGGAGAGCGGTTTTCTCAGTATTTTCCATTCTGTGGAATGTTCTGGAAGCAGTTACACTGAAGCTTGTGGCTGTGTTGCCAGCTCTCTAGTCCGTGAAATACCGGGGGTTTGGAGGCTGAGTCAAGGAGTGCAAAGATTCAAGTGGAGAATTTCCTACTTTTTCCCTGTTCACTGAAAAATGTTTATGGTCTAATCATTCTCCGTTCAGGTTTTCATCCCATAAACTTAAGCCTTTCGGAGCTCCTCCCACTAACTGGTTTCTCAGCCCCGAGGAAGACTAATGAGGATACGACATCTGTGCAGAGACACCTCGGGCTTCTGGGGCCGTAGGGGCTGCTGTTTCCAGCCCTCACAGAGGTCTGAACTGCACTTGAAGCTCTGCTTGCCTGCAGCTGCCCAGGATAGGGCGTAGCGAGAGGCCCGGAGCTCTTCACAGCTACGGTGGGGGTGCGGGCAGCAAAGGGATAAGCCCTGGGATGGCTTGTCAAGTAAACACGTGTTCGGGCCCAGCCTCACGAGGTCCGTGCTGACATGTGGGGGGGCCTTGACTGGTGAGACCTGTCTGGAGAGCTCGGCCACGCTGGTTGGGAGTCTGGTGCAGGGACGGTGGAGCACGGTGTGAAGGACCTGACGGTGTGAAGGTCAGGGCAGGAGGGAAACCAGCTGCTTTTCCTTGACTGAGGTCCTGTCCGCGGATGGCAGTGATGGGGAGGTAGGTTTTAGGGGAGAGTCTTGTCCCCTGAGGGCCCTGCAGGGGAGAGGAGGCGGGTGTGGCTGGGAGCTGTTCCGAAGCAGGAGTCATCCCACGTAGCTTGACGGCTGGGTGTCAGGGCTCCCCTGTGAGCCGACGGGACTGGGATGTGGGAAGACGCTTCCCCCTGGAGGAAGGAAAGCAGGGAGGCGAGAAGCAGCACTTGAGTGTGGAACCGCAAAGCCCCGGGTTTGAGGCACGGAGTGGAGAGACGCTGGTGTCCTCCTGGGCCCTTGGGTGTGCCGTCCCCGTAGCCTCCTGACAGCTGACCCCGGACGGTCAGCGCTGCTCCTGCCCAGGCCCCTCCGCACTCCAGCTTCCCTCTGCCCTTTGGCTCCGTCGCCCTGTGGCTTTCCCCACGGGGCAGTCCTGGAGTTGGAGGCAGAACTTTGAAATCCAGGAGGTCATCCCTCTCAGCCATTGGGTGGCGGTGGCTGGGGCGTCGCTCGTGTTTTCTCGGTAAGCGCTGCAAGGCTGCGTGCGCTGTATTTCCTGGATGCGGATGGCGTAACTGCCCTGAAATGCACTCCCTGCGGCGGCGCCGTCTGCTGGGGACCCCCCGTGGGTCAGGCACTCGCATCCGACGTGTCCTTCTAGGTGGTCTCCCCTGAGGAGAGGACTGTGACTCTCAGGTCATGTGGCTCGTCGCCCTCCGTTGTGCTGTGACACCTTCTTTCTCTGTGTCCTCTCCTGGACTGTGAACAGCGTCAGTGCCTCTTTGTAGAATCGTCATTCCAGTGTGGTTAACACACGGCGCTGCGTGACTCTCAGCGGCACAGTGCGGCGGCTCCGCCGCTCCGTAATCGCTCGGTGCCCTCCTGACAGGTGCGCGCTCGGTCCCCGCCCCCCACCGCCCTCTGCCTACTACCAGTGTGTTCTCGGTGGCCAAGAGTCTGTTTCTTGGTTTGCCTCTTTTTTTTCTCTTTGCTCTTTTGTTTCTTAAATTCCACACGTGAGTGAAATCACAAGGTATTTCTTTTTCTGACTTATTTCACTCAGTATTACACTCTAGCTCCGTCCACGTTGTTGCAGATGGCACAATTTCATTCTTTATGGTGAGTAATATTCCTCTGCGTGTGTGTGCATGCGTGCATGTGTACGTACACACACACCGCATCTTCTTTATCCGTCCGTCCTCTGAGGGACGCGCGGGCTGCTTCCATAGATCGGCTGCTGTGGAGGCTGTTGCAGTGAACATTTTGTTCACTTTTTTTGTGTGTTTTTGTAGTTTTTGGGTAAATACCCAGTGTAAGTTGCTGGGTCGTAGGGTAGCTCTATTTTTAACTTTTTTAGGACCCTCCACGCTGTTTTCTGCAGTGGCTGCACCAGTCTGTATTCCCACAACAGTGCACGAGGGCTCCCCTTTCTCCGCATCCTCGCCAACACCTGTCGTTCCTTGGTTGTGGATTGTCGCCGTCCTGACTGGCGTGAGGTGGTGTCTCGCGGCAGTTTGGATTCACGTTTCTCTGATCATGAGTGATTTTGAGCATCTTTTCATGTGTCTGTTGGCCATTTGGATGTCATCTTTGGAGGAACGTCTGTTCGCGTCTCCTACTTCGGACTCTGTATTTGGGGGGTGTGCAGTTACTGAAGTTCTCTGTGTATCTTGGGAATCCCAGTTCGTGCCTCCAGCCGGCTCTGGTTTTCGGTCTCGGCACTTTCCGTTACCCGCCACCCACGTGAAAACTTCTGTCCGCTTTCCTCAGTGAGCCTGGGGACCCTCCTCAAACTGGTTTCGTATCAAGTGTCTTACCGAGAAAACCGGAGTTTGGGCAGTGTGTCCTGCAGGCCGGGAGCGGTGCTGGGCACTGAACAGCCCCATGTGCCGTCCAGGCAAATAGCCTTCGAGTAGGTAAGTAGGGAAACAGGTTTATGGAGCTTGTGTCACTCGCCCAAGGTCACAGGGTTAGCAGGCGGTGGATTAAGGGTCTGAATCCAGGTTGCTTCTACTCGCCTTACCCTGGGGTTGGACCCTGAGTAGGACGGGCTCCCGTGTGTGGAGTCCGAGGAGGGCCCTGAGGTGACAGACCCTTGACACGGGCTCACGGGAGCAGCTCTGTCTTCGGAGGCCTGGAGGTGCTGGGAACCTGGAGGTGGGGCAGTGTTTCCTGGCTGTGGAGGCGAGTCTTCTGTGGTTCGGTCGTACTCCGAGGGAGCAGCGCCGGAGGGGTGCTGTGGGCGCCATTGCCGGGGCTTTCTGGCTCTGCTGGGCTCGTTCCCCGGTTCTGCTCCCAGAAGCAGGAATAATGTGACCTGATTGGAACCGTGCTAAAGCTGTAAAGTTATCGCAGAAGAACGGTGCAGCCGTGGAAACCAGTCATTCAGGGAGCCCTTCCAGACGTGGGAGATGATGCCATGTGGTTCTTGAGCTTTCCCAGAAACGTCGCTTCCCCTGTTCCGCCAGCACGGACCGTGTCTGTCCGTGCTGGTGACTAGTTTTCGGCCGACGGCCGCAGACCCCCGTGAACAATTTCTAGGGTTGAGACGAGGTGTGTGAAGTGGCTTCAGATTAGAAGTAATATTCCTACCAGCCAGGCTCTACATATGGCCCCTCTTGACCCTCAATTTCCCCATCTGTAAAATGGAGCAACCTTCCTCTGTAGGGGTTTTGGGAGGTTTAACTAATATAAGAGCTTGGCAGGCAGAAAGGCTGGAGCAAATCAAGAAGTAATAACAAACAGACTTTGTTCTTGTATTAAAAGAAAAGTAAGATTTGACCGAGTCCTGCTGGTTCAAAGGGAGCAGCTGGGGATGGGCAGGGCCTGGGGTCACGGACTGGAGCAAGTTGTGGGCAGTTACTCTGCTCAGCCCAGCTTCCCCAGGGCTGGCGAGGCTGGCGCTCACCCCTGTGTGGCACACGGTGTCAGGGCCTGTGTGCACATGGTCAGGGCCTGTGTGCACACGGTGTGGCAGAGGCCTGGGGCGGCCAGAGTTCCACCGAAGCCCTCCCGAGGCGCCAGAACCTGGGCTGGCCCGTCGTGGGCTGGGGAAGTGAGTGGGAGGCTTCCCACCCAAGTGGGCCGATGCTGAGTGTGTGGGTCAGGGTCCCCGTAGCCTTGCCTGTCGGGAGCCTCCAGCTTCAGCCTCCAGGGCTGGACTACATGGAAAATGCGGGAGCTGGCTGAGCCCTGGAGCGAGCAGACAGACACTGCCGCTGTTCCTGGCAACGTGCCCGTCCCCCCACTGACAGCGCTACTCCATTCCCCCCCCATTCCCGCTGAGGGCCTGTGGGAACATGCGAGAAGGTGGGCAAGAGGGACCTCTTTTGGGCTCTGTGCATATCTGGCTCCTGGGAGCTGGTTGGTGTGTGGCCCTTCTGGTCGACAACATTTTGTCTTTAAGAATCCCCGAGAATAGGCCTCGGGGCCTATTCTGCAGCCACCCTCAGGGCTGCTTCTACCAGGGGCCCCTCCGCTGGGAGCCGGGTGTGGTGCAGTCTGCTTTCCCGGCAAGCTCGCGTTTGAGCTGGAAGCTGGTGCTCACGCACCCTCACGTCCTCCATTCTGTCTGCGGCCCTGACACCCCGCATCCCCTCATCCCCTACCCCAGTCACCCACTCACAGCACCCAGGCCTTGCTTTCCTGACCTGCAGTTTGGGGAGAACAGTCTGTTCTCCCGCTCGGCGGTTCGTGAAGAGCCGCTGAAGGACCGCCTGGGCGGCTTGTGGTGGTGGGGGGGTGACCCTGGGGGCTGCCTGAGCTGGGCAGTAGAAGGGTGTGCTGAAGCCTTGTCCAGGGCCTTCTGGTCAGGGAGCAGCCGAGCCCCCCAGCCTGGACCCTGCCCGCCTCTTCCATACGGGCCAGTGTTCTGTCGCGTAGCCTTGCCAGGCTTGGCCCCACCTCCTGGCTTCCCCTGTTCCCTCCTGTGCGCAGGCTGCAGGCTGCCACCTCGTCCCAGAGCCTCTGCAGGGACTTGGCCCGGCTGGGTCGGACACACACTTGCTCTCCTGCTGCCTTCGTGCTCCGTGGGATCCCACCAACACGTCAGCCCTGCCGGAGCAGGGGCCTTCCTCCCACTGCTGTCCGGTCTGCAGGCCCACGAGAGCGCCTGGCACACAGCAAGTGTTCTAGAAGTAGCTGTGGAGTGCACTAATGCACGGATGTGTGTTCTGACCATTTGGGGCACTTGCTGGACAAGAGGCGTGCTGAGTCAGAGGAGGCCAGCTGCAGTTAGGTGTCCCCGGCTCCATGGAGACCACTCTGGCGTGGAAGTGAGCCTGGGGAGCTGTCGGAAGCTGTCCGCACGGCGCTTAGACAGTTGCACGTCCAGACTCCTGGTTCCCTGGGCCCGGGGCCTTGACGTCCTGGCGGCTCCGGCCAGCGTGACCTGTTGCTGCTCTCACACGGAGTGGTTTTATTTTTCGTCTTTTGGTTCTGTTTCTCCGGGGACCTGGGACTGATAAAGAGGACCACAAAACGAATCTCAATCCATTTCAAAGGGTTCTTGGTTTGCAAAAGTATATTCTCTGACGGTAATGAACTTGGAGCCTGATAGCTAAATCTTGGCGGATTTTTCAAATGTTTGGAAACAAAATGACACAATTCTGATGACCCATGGGCCAAAGGAGGGAGAAAAAATAAAAATAGAGAGTATTTTGACACAAGTGAACATGAGAGCACCGCGCCGTGTCTGTGGGCTGCCGCCAGAGCTGTTTTCTGGGGTGTGTGTCGTACCGGAGGCCTGCGCTGGAGGGGGAGGTGGTCTTAAGTTAGGAGACCCCCCACTTCAACTTTAAGAAAATAGGAAAAATGGAAATCAAATCTGCTGTAAACAAGGAAATAAAGATCAGAACACAAAATAATGAAATCAGAAATGAAAACCAAAAGCTTGTTCGTTGAGAAAAAGGAATGCAATTAGCGATTTGCAGTGAGCTGGATGGGAGAGGAAGACATGAGGGGAGCAGGCGAGGTGAGGTCACTGCAGACTCCAGAGAGAAGGGGAGAGGGGACAGAGTTGTGAGTGCTCCATGCCGCGAACCTGAATGCCGAGATGAACGCTGGACCAAATCTTTGGAAGACCCGACACTGCGGAGCTTACGGACAGGGCTGTGCTCCATGGCTGTTTCTGTGTCTGTTACGGAAGTAGAATTTTTGGTTAAGACCTTCCCCATAGAGCATATGCGGGCCCAGGTGGCTGCGCTCCTGCCTCTCACCGGACGTTAAAGGGGGATTACTAGTTTTACCTGAACTCTTCTTTAGGGCACCTTGGAAGTGGGAGTACTGCTGACCCCCTGTGAGGGCCGCACTGCCCCCTTAGCAAAGGCAGACAGAGTGGACGACAGCGACGAAGACTCCTGAGCACGGTTCTGGGTCCCAGGTTAGCATACCGGACTCCACCACAGGTGAAATACCGAGGGGCAGGGTCGGGCTGAGGAGCGCGAGGTTGGTTTGACCGGAGAGAGCTGGCGAATGCAGCTCTTGACGTCAGCGGCCCAGAAAGAGGGCACCGTGCGAGCGTCTTGCTAGCGAAGTGGCGTCTGACGAGGCCCCACGGCCCTTCCTGACAAAACTCTCAGCAAACGGGAACCAGACGGGCCCTTCCTCAGCCCAGTCACATGCTTACGGACCCCCTTCACCTCCCGCTGTGCTTCCGGGCGGCCGCTGAGGGTCGTTCCCCGACGGCAGCCACGCACCTGCCCGGGCTCCACAGCCGTGCCCGCTCGCACTGGTCCTCGCCGGCGCTGGCTGTCCCCTTGGACTGGAGGGTCCCTCTCCGTGCCCTGGATGCCGGGCATGTTCCCGTCCCCTCTGTAGATGTTCATAAAGTTCTCATGTGCTCTTACATTCTGGGAATTGTGTTTATACATGGATTGTTTGGAGGAACCTGCTTAGGAAACTTAGTGTTGTTTTTTAAACTTGGATACATTTGCTATGTTATGTGAAGAGCGTCTTTTCTTAGGCAGTGTTACATGCGAGAAAAGGTTCCATGAGGCTTTTGGGGGCTGGGGGCAGCAGAATTCAGGTTCCCTTCATGTGGGAGGAGAAAGCGTGTCAGGCTACTGGTTCATGGTCAGGTACTCGCTCAAGGACGTGGAGTGTGCTGGCCGGAGCGTCTTGGGACGTGAAGCCGGAGAGGTGAGCACTCGAAGCGGGACTCATGGGTGACTTCTCTCCTGCTCCCAGCCTCACCGTGTGCACGTGGAAATGCCTGAACAGCTCTGGGAGATGAAGTAATGAGCCCAGGGACAAGCGGTTACATAGAAGTTGAAATGCAAAGCCCGTTGTGTCTGAATCCAAAGCTTGGGCTATTTCTACAATATCGTGCTGCCTCCCTGTATAATTTCTAAATCTCTGAATTTACTGTGGAACACAAAATATTCTCTATTGATTTAAGCCGTATTTATAGAGCAGCGAGTATAAGCTTTTTGCCTATCTGACCTTCCATTTCGATCTGTAAAGTGTGGATAATCAGACTTCCTCCTGGGCTGCTGTAAGGAGGAAAGTGGCTGCTGTTAGCCTGGGGAGATAAAAGCTTACAAAATGGCCAATCCAATTCAGTTCCAAATTATTCCTAATCTGTCCCAGTAATAGTCAGAAGGAATTTCATTCTACAAAGTGAACCATAAAAGCTAAGGAATCCTTTAATCTTCTCAGCTTCTCTAAAACTTCATAGGAAAGTCTGCAGTAAGAGAAGGGGAAGAGTCCCGCATGTGGAATTCTGAAACATGTCAAGGAGAAGTCAGAAGAATGTTCCTTGAGGTTCCGTAACCCCTGCGAGACTTCTGCCTGCTGTGGTGACACGGTCACCCGAACCCCATAACTGTTCCTCCACCCTGTTCCCTGGACGACTGTTACGTGCCCAGCTCTGGATGGCGGAGGGTGTGCGCGCGCGCGCGTGCGCATGTACACGCACACGTGTGTTCACGCATGTACACGTGTGTGCACACATGTACATGGGATGGGCACCTGGAGCGTCCCTTCTGAGGGAAGGGACGGGCAGCAAACAGACATGTCACGTTATGAACATGCTCTCCGGAAAGTGACGTGGCCCTGGCTGAGGACTGCTTGCTGGTTCGGGTAGGACCATCAGCGAGGGCCTTGCCGCAGCGTGGCCGTGGGTCCTGTCGGAGACATTTCCGTAGTCTGCGCCAGGGACGGTTCGTTGTCCTAAAGTGGGTTGTTGTTTGGAATAGAAGCCATTTCCCCCGTGGACGGTCAATCAGAGCTGCGGGTGATCTTTTATTTACCTTGTGTTTCCAGTTGCGGGTGCGGGGCACCAGCAAGGACAGGCTCTCGGTGAATGTTGAGTGAATGAAGGAAGGCAATGAAACAGTCGCTAAGAAGTTGCTCTGTTTTCTCGGTTTATCCTGCTGGTGGTCATGTGCCGCGCTGGTTGGTCAGCACAGCACATACCCGAGCCCCCCTGGGGCTTGGTAACAGCTGCCGGCCCCCTAGGCACGGAGTGTGTAAGCCAGGGGGCCCAGCGGGGGGCTGGGAGCTCGCCTTTCTCACGAGGCCACAAGTGATGCTGCTGCTGGTGTGGGGGTCGTGCTTGGAGCACCGCTGCCTTAGGGTATGGGACGTTGGTTTTTTTTTTTTAATTGCTTTTTCTTTTTTTTAATGTTCTCAAGGGCTAGACTGTACGTATCCTTAGGAACAGATGTGACGTTCCTCAAGGGACTCCTAGATTAGCTCATGGTGAGCTCTCAGCACCGTCTGAGGGGAGCCCCCCCCCCCCCCCCGACTGTAGTACCTGGATTCCTGGGAAGGCATTTTCATAAACATTTCTGATAAAACCTGAACAGAAGCATACAACTGGAATTAGATGTACACATTAAAATGCTTATTTGGGGGAAACTTCGGAGACCTCCATCTAAGAAATCCATAAGCCTGCCTGACTCCAGGCCGGGCCTTCCCGCAGGTTGAGACTGACGGCGGCACTGCGGGGGACTCGGAAGGGCAGCCTCTGTCCCGGGTCCCAGCTGGACGGGAGACAGTAGGGTCTGAGCCCCTGTCCCTTGTCAGGCGGTCGGGGACGGAGGTCACTAACTTTTCAGGCGCTCAGCTTTTGCTGGTTATTTGAAAAGCTGCCTGGGGAGAAGCAAGGCAGGAACTTAGGGCTGGAACCCAAAGCTCGGGACCGCATCTGAGCGCGCAGACCTGGGTGTGAGCAGGCCGTCCTGCTGCAGGATGTGGAGACAGCTGCCCAGAGAAGTAGCTTTTCTTACCCCCTAGTCCCGTGAGCCTCAAAACAGACGGAATGCTGCAGAAGGAACTCTGACACAAGCTGCGGGATCCGTGCCCTGAAACGGTGAGGGGGGAAGTTTGGGAGAAGTGGGGAGCGTGGAGAAAGGGGCCTGCATTTCGGGCACTGCTTCTGGGTCCTGTCTGTGCTACTCTGTGACACGCATCGGTGTTGAGAGGGCGAGGGGAAGTCCCAAGTCTGGTTGTGAGGTTTGGCTGGGGGTGCGGGACCTAGGAGGAGTGGGCAGCAGGAGTCCCGTTCTGACGGTGACCTGCCAGAACTTTCTGTCGGGAGGGCCGCGCACCAGGTGGGTCAGGGCGCCTGGACAGTGTTCTGTCCGTCCATTAGCCCCGTTTGCCCCGAGGTTTAAGTTAGGCCATGTTGTGCCCTCAGGGCTTTAAACTCTGATTTCCAAATAGGCCATGAAGTGAGTCTTAGAATTTAAGTTCTTAGTCTTACAGTCGCCTCTGGATCACAGCACTTAAATGGTATTCTATATTAATGAGATGGACATAACCTTCTTTTTATAGATGCTCTTAGCGATGCATGTTTCTGATCTTTGCAACGAGTGTAGTTTGGGGTTCATTTTCTCGCATCGACTGTGGCCTTCAGGCTGTGACTTCATGGATTGTGTGATAGAAGCTACTTCCTTTGAGCACTTGTGGTTATCGAGTAACTTCCTATTGTTTCTGATAGTCTTTGTGTCTTCTGAATACGGGTGATACCTTGTTTAAGCCCTGGTGACGCAAAGAATTTTCTAGTCCCTGAAATTGTGGCATTGGTCAGAGTGACACACTTCACGGTTGCTGCTAAGTGCCATCACTTCTGTGTCGAGTTCGGGTGTTGGTTCACCTTTTCCTTTCCTCCACAGATGCTTTGGAATTTCTCTTGTAAGCTCTTGCCATTAGGTTTGTTCACACGCTTCTCCTAAACCCCTAGCATCTGGCTTAAATTCTCTGCATATCGATGAAGACTTTCTGTGGGCTTAACTGTGACTCTGCTGATGAGCTCGGGTCTTTACTGTCCTCCTCCTGCTTCCACCTTGTCACCAGACTAAACACGAGTGGGCACCACACCTTATCCCCCAGGTGCCTCTTTTCTCTCCTCCTTTGATAGAGGTGGGGTAGAGGTCTTCTCG
The DNA here is from genome assembly GCA_004024625.1 of Mellivora capensis. Taxonomy (NCBI): domain Eukaryota; kingdom Metazoa; phylum Chordata; class Mammalia; order Carnivora; family Mustelidae; genus Mellivora; species Mellivora capensis. The sequence continues at coordinate 88,359 of PISX010006196.1, forward strand.
TGTTTCTTTCCGTTCCTGGCCTCCCACATGATGCTTCCATCCCTGCCAGAACGCTGTCAGCCAGGCAGTGTCCCACAGATGCCCCCGCACTGGTGGCTCACGGCCCAGCGTGCTCCCCTGTGGCCACACACACCCACCGCCTCAGCAGAGGCTGCCGTCCTTTGTCTTTCTCAGTCGGCCTCGTCTGTCTTCCACCTCGCACTCCTCCTTCCCCCAAGCACCGATTTTTTTTCTTAATCTCTTTCTGTGAGAGAACTTGGTTTAATCTAACGTGAAGCCCCAAGTGACCGTCGTCATTTCTGACAGGCTCTCACGGAGGTGTGCATGGTTAGTGCTGTTGCCGCCCCGATCTCACTGACCAACACCGGGACATCAGTGCAGCATGGGCACACTGAAATGGGCCCAGATAGACATTTCGGTCATTACAGAAACGGTGCCAGCAGAAGGTGATTCAGTCATGCAGTTGAGACCAGCAGAAACGAAGGGCCCCAAGAATCCCTAGTGGGAAACCAGAGTGCGTATCCTGGGCTGTTCTCACGTTCACGTGTGGGTACGTGGGGATGTGTTTTCATGAAGATGCACGCACAGGTATTTGGGCGTGTTCTCATGAGCACATGTACGTGAGCACCTGGCATGTTTGTTTGTTCCCCGGGTCAACACTGGGGCACTGTATTTTATCACTTTGTTCAATCAGTGCCATTCCATTTTATATTACAGTGAATGTTCATTGCCTCTAATATGCAGGAGATATTAAAATTTGTCCCATTTGATCTCCAAGTTCTGTTTTAAATAATTAGTCCAAACCAGGATACAGTCCGGGATCACTCATTGTATCTGGTCTGTGTTGCGTGATGTGACTTGTCTTAATCTAGCACTTTCTTTTTTTCTTTTAAATGCTTGTTGAAATGACCAGGCTATTCGTCCCACCTCCCGGACTTGTCTCCTGCTGCCTCACAACATTACTCAATCTCTCTCTCCCGATTTCCTGAAAACTGCCAGCCGTGTGTAACGGCCTAGAAGGCTCCTGGCTAGAAGGCTCCGAGGGTGGTGTGGCTACTTCAGATTGTATCACATCAGAGATGCCCCGTAACTGGCTTTCAGGACCTCAGTGAGGTTGAGTTTGAGCCCTGGAGTGGGTGATGGTGGTCTGAGCCCACCCCGTTCCTCCTCTTGCCGCTAGAGAATACTATCGGTCCTCGAGCCGTGATACGATGCATCAGTCGCGCATCTGGTGGTTTTAGAATCAGTTCATCGTCCTTGCCTGACTTAATGTCATTAAGATTCTATGAAACGTTTTTCATACCATGGCGCTGCTTTGATCACGTGACCTTCTCCTGTACAGTAGCACTGGCGGCTCCACTGAGGGGCGGCCTACCAGGGACAAACAAGAGGTTCCTGTTTTCTTTTTAATCGTTAATTTCATGTCAAGGAGTGTTTACAGACTTCTTCAAATGGTGAGAAATGAGGATTTAAAACATTTTTTTTTCAAGGATTTTATTTAGCTGTTTCTTTAGAGAGGGCGAGTTGGTACAGAGGAGCAGAGGGAGGGAGGAAGCGTCTCCGGCAGATTCGGTGCTGAGCGTGGAGCCCGACGAAGGGCTTGATCTCATGACGCTGCGGTCATGACCTGAGCCGAAATCGAGGTTCAGATGCTTCACCGGCTGAGCGACGCGCACCCCTGGTGGGGAGCGGTATCTGTATTTCCCCCAAGGGTGGTTTTGAGACTGCAGTGACACGAGAGAACTTATGAAGTCCTACGGAATACACTTATCTCACTGACCACCATTACAGATCTCATTCGGCTACAGAGGAGCAGTGCTTAGGAGGACGGACTTTGGTGTCATAACTTACCAGCTGGGCCCCTTAGGCGGTTTACGTAAGCTCTCTGTGCTTCTGTCTCCTCTCTGGCACGGGGCAGACACTCCTTCCAGCCTTGGGGGATTGCTGAGCGTTAAGCACTGATGTGGGCCATCAAGACAGCCCCCGGCATGGGGAACGCACGGTGTCACTCTCCCTCTGCCACTGAGCGGCAGCCCAGCTCACGCACACTCGAGACCTCACCCGCGCGCCCGCCTCAGCGCTCTCAGGAATTCTGTTTTCCTGCTCACAGCTGTGCGGGAAGAGGCCCTGGTGACTGAGCCCTGGGTCTGGAGCGGGCCGGGAGAGGACTGGAGAGGGGACTGTAGACGCGCCGCATCTCTCTCAGCTGCACAGCCCAGGACACCTGCTCTCCTTCCCCAGGGGAGAGCTTGGAGTGGAAAGGTCACGGAGATGTGGGTCTGTCCGGGAAACGGCTCTGGAGGTTGAGAGCCGAGACCCGTCCGTGTTGCGGCGTGCGCTGGGAGCAGTGACGACCCAGCTCTCTGCCATTTGCAGACACTTGGGAAGAGCAGCACAGAAAGGACCCTCTGAAGCTTGTTCAGGCTCCCTTTCCCCGGGAGCTATTAGCTGTGAAGGTCGTGGTAACTTGTTACATAGCCACAGAAGATGGCAGCCGAGGAGCGTGGGCGACGCTTCGCCTCCAACGTGCTGTTTCCGAGTGGCCAGCAGCGTGGGACCCCTGGCTCTCCCTATGGAACGAGGCTTAGCACAGACCCTTCCTAACAGTGCAGCTGTCAGTGGTCTTGTTGGGGTCCAAACCCAGGCTGCCTGAGTCCAGAGTCCTGCCCGCAGTGCTGGAAGCTTCCGTGTTCTGTCCTCAGGGCCCTCCCGCTCCACCGCGGCTCTGACTGTGTTCCGTCCTGTTCGTCGGGCGCATGCTGTCCCTCGCAGAGGCTCACAGTGCTGCTGGGGACACAGCTTGATCTCTACCTGCACGCTGCTGTCCTCCCTGGCTGGGTCCTCGTCCCCTCCCTGCGCCTCGTCCCTGCTGCCATCCTTTCCCCCGAGGGGAGTCCGACATGATGTGTCACCTGCGGCAGAATGACTCCGCTAAAGTATGACTGTGTTTTCACGTTCAGTATCAGGACCTGTCGTCTGCCGGAAGGTATAAATGACAGATCCGACGTGGGAAATCGGAGCTGTCCCGGGGGGTCCGAGCTATTCGAAGCAGCAGACACAGAGGGCGTCGATCAAGTGAGGGGCTCACTGCAGCGGTGTTTTCCGGGAGAACACAACATCTGCCAGACAGCAGTTGCGCAGTAAGAAGCACAGCGGCTGCGGCACCCATGGACGAGTCCGGGAGTCCTGTGTCAGGTCAGGCTGGACCGTAGGGCAGCAGCGTTCGGCCAGGAAACCGGAAACTTCCTCAAGAATATAAATGAAAAAACTCAAAAGATGCATGCGGAGACCGCAGGAGTGTGCAGCATTTCCATCGTAACAGGACCCCGCAGTCTCCGGCAGCCATTCCTCCGTTCGGAGGGGGCGAACTGGCACTCGGCGGGCTGGAAAACGCTGCCTGCGGGTTTCTGTGGGCCCCCGGCCGTGCTCCCCGAGTGTTTCATGTTGGATGTTCATACCAGGCGTGCGCTTTCCAGGCCGTAGCGCCCCCTTCCCCCCGGTGCTCCCCTCCTGCCCGCCACACACGTTCTTCCTGGCCTCTGGAGGGACGAGAACTTGAGATCCCTTCTGCGGCGTCCTGACAGTGGGCCCCCCAGAGGCCTCTGGGATGTAAGGGTTTACATTTTCATCTCCTTTTTAAAAAGCACCTATTTCTTTTAGAAGGGATTGAAAGTTGCAGAAAAGCTGCAGCAGCAGGCACGTGTTCCTGTGTCTCTCTGACCAGTTTCCGCTGCTGGCCACATCTGGCCGGCTGCAGCAAGGTCCCAGCACCACTGCTGGGAACGAACTCTGCTCCTCATTCGGCTTTCACTAGTTCACCCCCTGCTGTCCTTTCTCTGTCCTGGGGCTGCATGCTCCGTAGGACAGCAGGCGAAGTCCAGTCCTCAGGTCTCCTCTGGTTTGTGACAGTTTCTGTCATTTGGTGACCTTGAGGGTTTTGAGGAGTAGCGATCAGATACTTTGTCAGCTGTTCCTGGATTCGGGGTTCTTGGTGCTTTTCTTATGAGAAAGCAGTGATGGAACCTTCTCATCACATGTCACAGATGCCATTGACCTTGGTCACCCGGCTGGAGTCATGTTTGCCAGAACAGAGTCTCCATACTGGATCCTCTGGGAGCAAGTCACTATGTGTGCAGCCTTAGCTCTCAGGGTGCGGAAGGGGGAGTGGGAGGCAGGCTCCACGTCTGTTGGCAGGGAGCTCTGAAAAGTTGCTGGAATTCTGTAAGGATTTGCCCCGGCGTGGCATTGCTCCTGGGTCCCCTCAGAGCTAGGAAGTGCGTGTGTGCGTACTAATCTGTGTATCTACACGTAATTACTCATGGATTTATCCGTCTGCTTGAGGTCACACCCGTTAGGCTAAACATGAGCTCCCATGGACGTCTGACTTGGTCCAGGCCCCCTGGGCTTGCTGCAGCGCTCGCTCCTGACTCGCTTGCCTGTACCGGTGCCAGCAGAGAGAAGCCTGCCCCACCGGCTGGGGGGCCAGCTGTGGCCGTCCCACGAGAAGCATTACCAAGTAGAGCAGAGAGTTTCTGTGCTGTTCCGTCCATCCTTACCATCCCGCCCCCTCTCAGTTTCCAGTCGAGCATTGTCTTCCAAAGTTACTGTCTCATCTTTTTGAATATCTTTGTGTGTATTTTGAAGTGTACATGCGAATATTTTAAATGTATGTTGGCGTGCACTCTGAAAAGTTTAACTGAGGCGCGGAACAAAATTAAGATTTATGGATGTGGGCAGCAGTGCAGATGGTGCAAATGATACCTTTGACTTTGGGATGAATTCTGTTTGTTTGCATGGCCTTGCCTTCTGAACTGATTGCTTGGAGCAGACGTTTACTGGAAGCCGACTGGCCGAGACGGAATGATGAGGGTCCGGGGGGTAGAGTGCGCTGGGTTCACATTCCAGCTCGGACACCTGCCGTGTGACATCTGATGAGCTGACCCAAAGTTCAGGTGGAATGAATTCCTCAGAAGTTCGTACACGTCACGGGATTGTTGGGTAGGTTGGAATGTGTATCTGGAATGCTCCGTGTTCTTGCTACCAGCCGACAGCGTCGTGTCCCCTGGGAGCCCTTTGGAAATGAAGACAGTCTGGCCCCAACCCCAGGTGTCTTGAGTTTGAAAATCTTCATTTTACCAACATCCCTGGGGGACTCAGATGCTCACAGAACCCTGTCTGTACTGAGCTCTGGGAAGCTGTGATCACACCAGCTCAGTGTTTCCGGCCTCAGCAGTGATGGCCTCGCCTCCAGGAAGCCTGCGAGCACCCCTGGCCCTGGGCTTTCGGTGCAGCATTTAGCCCGCTGTGCCTTCTGTCCTCACTGTCATATCCTCTGTTTCTAGCCGTGTCTGGCGCATCGAATGTGCTCAATAAACATTTGCCAACTACGAGAATGTTCTTGGTTCTCTGCCAACTTCTGCGAACACCAGAGGAGAGAAATGGGCCTTGCCATGCAGGAGCTGTCGCCTGGTGTGGATGGTGGTGGCACGGGGTCAGACGCTCGATGCCACGATGCCCCGAGGAGGATGGTGAGCCGCCTTCCCTGGAGGGGCTGGCTTCCGTGGAGTCCTGAAGACCAGCCGGCCAACAGACCCGACCGTCTCCCCTTGTTGCATAGGCGTCCCGAGGAAAATGCTGTTCTCTTGTCTCTTGAGCATCCATCTCGGGTGCACTAGCAGGAACTGGCCAGTTCACCTCACGTGTCTGGAAGGTTCCAGGAAATGGCTCTCTTGAGACCTGATGTTGCCTCCCCTCCTTGTCTTCAGCCTGTCTTTTGCTGTGGCCCCATGACGAATACTGATTTTCTTCTTTTGTGTTCTTTTATGTTCTGTGCTCTTGAAGAGATACAGCTGTTCTAAACAGCACCAAGAAACTCATCAAATGAGAGGGACGCCTGGGTGGCTCAGCTGGTTAAGCGGCTGCCTTCAACTCAGGTCATGATCCCAGCGTCCTGGGATCGAGTTCCACATCGGGCTCCTTGCTCAGCAGAGAGCCTGCTTCTCTCTCCCTCTGCCTGCTACTCTGCTTGTGTTCTCTCTCTCTGTGTCAAATAAATAAGTAAAATTAAAAAAAAAAAAAAAAGAAACTCATCAAATGAAATCTCCCTGAGGGTTGGGTTGTGGCCCAAATGCTGTCCTGACGTGTCTAGTAAGGAGACAGGAGATTGAAACCCACATCACTGTTTCACGGCCGAGTCCTTGACACCAGGGTGGCCGAGTGCCTCATGCAGCTGGTAGAGGAAAACCTGACTCCAGGCCAAGTCCTGTCCCCAGAATCCTTCGTCGTGGGGGCAGTCACTGTTCCAGGTGGCCTCTCGTTTCTCATCTGCAGAGCGGGAGGGTAATGCAGGCACTGCCGCTGCCTTCCCAGGCCTTTGGGGAGGGTTTGCTGCCGCAGCTGCAGGGTGAGGAGGGTGCGTTACCCCAGGAGTAGAACTCGGGGCTGCTTTTCCCAGGTGAGCGCTGCAGGCAGGACTGGACTCCGTGTCTTCTTTTGCAAGATGACAGAACCAGCCAGCTCTCGTGGGTGGGGAGCCAGCTTCGTCTCTGCTGGTGGCTTTGCGCAGGCTGCCCGGAATCCCCGAGCGAGGGCTGCGTGTGCCATCTTCACTACTGCGGTGGCGCGCCACGGTCGTGCAGCGTGGCGGTGGCCCGGTCGCCTGACCGCAGAGCGCTTGCTGTCTGCCCCGGCCTGGCCGCACACCTTCCAGCTGGGTGCTCGGGTGACGCCGCACGTCTCAAACAGGCAGTAGTGTTGTTGTTTGCTTGTTTTCTGCAAGTACGAAGATTCTCTTCTGGAGCTTTGTGGAAAAGTCCCATCTTCTCTCTCTTTCTGGCTCAAATCTGAACTCCCTAAACTTGGCAGTGATCTGAAAAATAGTCCTGGCCTAGATGTTTTAAGTCCACTTTGCAGATTTATACTTAACTGACTCCGGTCGACGTCGCGATGCCTCCAGCACGAAGCTGCTCCGTGTCCTGAAGGTAGGTCACTCCTTTGGGGTTAAAATTTGTGTTAATGGTTTGTGAGCTGAGATCTGCAAGAATCCGTGCCATAGCTCTAAGAGTGTAATCGAAATTTCCTTGGGTGGGGGGGGGATAACCAAGATCTCCGTGAGGAAGTCACGTTGGAATCCATCTTACGTTTCAGATTGCTGAGCCGGGGATTTGAAATGTGTTTACTTGGAAACTTCCCTCCAAGCAACTTGAGGATACAGGTCTGGGTGGCGTTTGAGACCCGTCTTTCCCCAGCAGGACCCTGGGTTTACCTCTGCTAGACTGAAACGGCCGTTGTATGGCAGTCGGGAAAAATACCTGATAAACAGTGGCGACTGGTTGTCATTACTGAAGCGGTTAGTGATGACCCCCTGTGTGACAGGGACACAGCGCGTTGTTTCTGGTACTGAAAGCGAACCTCTTTGCCTTAGGGTTTTTAGGTTCTGATGCTGAGTTTCCCATAAAGTTGCTTTAGCTTCCTGGAACGGCATCCTGGGGCTTGGCAGTTCTCCCAGCGGGCCGCCACTGCTTGGATCCGATTTGCAAATTACAGCCCATTCAGGGAGCCTGGGGGTGAACGCTGGCCTTGCAAACGAACACAGTTGGTTTAGTCTTTGGATTAACCACAGCTCCAAGATTTCCAGGGAAGAGAAGGGATAGCGTATTCCTCTGGTCTCACGAATCCGTGTGTCAGTCCTGAGTGTTCGACACGGGGCTCCCCGCAGGGAGGTCGGGCAGGGAGGGAAGCGATGTCTTCGTGTAGTGCAGGGGGAGTGCGAGAGAGGAGCCTCAGCCCAGGGCTCCTTACTCTCCGCCTGTGGCCTTCCCATGTCTGCCTCTCCCTGGGCAGAGTCCCACATCCCCTGGAGGGGATGTGGGACTAGGAAAGCGTGTTCGCTTGAAGCCCTGGCTTCACACTGAAGCGCCTGCCACCATCTGTCACCCATGGGCCAGGCACTGAGCTGCTGCGAGCCTCAGTTCAGTTGTGGAACAGAAATAGGACCTCAGAATTTTCTTTTAAAATTAATTTTAAATTCAGTTAATTAACATGGTTTATTATTAGTTTCAGAGGTGGAGGGCCTCAGAATTTTTATGAGGACAGAGAAAATGCCCAGGAAAGCACCTGGCCCGCAGGCCCTCCGTAAGGTACTCTCCTCGTTCCCAGTGCTCACGGTGACTGCTGTACTCGCGCGCCCGGTGCGGCAGGTGCTGGAACTTGAGGACTCCCCTCTTTCCTGTCAGCCGATTGGGCCTCTCGAGGAGACTTCTGCTTACTTGAGAGCAGGGGCTTGTGGGGACATGGCTCCAGGACTGGCGAGTCTAGGTGTGGGAGAGCCCCTCACTGCGGGATGGGGTCCCGCTCGCCTGCAGGAAGTCCCTCTGCAGGGCTCTGAACCTACTGCTTGACCATCAGCTAATCTGTGTTCTTAACCGTTCGACCTTCTTCCCTGGGGAAGTCTGGGCAGCAGAACCAAGAAAGTTCTGTGCTGAGAGGAAGCCGGGGGCTTTTGCCAGGGGCTGCAGATGCAAAACAACAGACTCTGGAGTTGGGGCTTTTATTTGTGCGTGATCCTTCTCACCGCAGAAGTAGTGAACGCTCCTTGTAAGGAGAACAGGGAACGTTCAGAAAATACGCAGGAGGAGAGCGCAGCAATCCCTGTAATCTTGCCACCTGGAACCGAGCGTTCGATCATTTCGGTGTATTTCCTCCTGGGTTTTCTCTACACGTCTTCCCGTACAGATGAGATCCTGCCTCCCGGGGGTTCTGGCCTCTCCCGTCCCGTCCAGCCCCATCCTCGGCCCCTCCGTGCCTCGTGCATGACACACGTGCCATCCCCGCCCATCAGAGCGGCGGCAGGTCCACTCGTCTGATGCGTGGATCGCCAGTTCCCGTTGTGACACGTCGGCGACAGGGGCCGACCCCACGGAACAGGGCGCCTATGGGGCATTGTGACGGGCGGTTACGTGTCCAGTCTTGCACCTGTGGCGCTGTGGCCGCGACGCTGGCGGAGCAGGTGTCGCGGGCAGCAGGAAATAGGGCTCCTCCCAGCTTGCGTTCAGCCAGGCACGAGTCAGGCCAAACGGAGGCTGCTGCACAGGCCGAGGCCCAGAGGATTCCCGTCTGCGTACGGCAGTTTCAGGGAGGGTGGCGAGAGAGGGGATCGGTGTGAGAGGGGTTTGGTTGAAAAGCACTGTGTAGGGGGTGGGGAGGGGGCTGTTCCAGAAGCAGGCGGAGAGTTACTAGGGACAGGGACAACGGGAGCAGACAGGTGGCAAAGGGCCTTTGGGACATTAGCTCCAGGGCTGCCTCCTCTCTCTCTCTCCCTGCCTCTCTGCCTACTTGTGATCTCTGTCTCTCTCTCTGTCAAATAAATAAATAAAATCTTAAAAAAAAAAAGACTTAAAGTTGTGTGGCTTTGAGCAAGTGTCTCGCATCCCATCACTTGAGAATTTCCCTTTGAAGGGACACAGAAAGTCTTACCATGAAGCATAGGGTCAAGAAGAGAAAGATGACTGCTTGGGTTGTTAGCAGTTACTAGCAGTAATAATATGCTAAATGTAAGTTCTGTAGGCATGTGGTGAGTTCTTAGCGAGATCCATGGGTCCTGTGATAGGACGACAGCTGGGCGAATTGCGCACACACGCTCTTCGACAGGCGCCGCGCAGCGTCACTTGAGGCAGTGTTTTCCTTCGCCTTGCACCGGTCCTCGCATCCTTTGTAGTCTGTGGCCTTTGTGGCGGCCTGATGCGACCGGCCCTGGGTGGGTCAGCGCTCCCACTTTAGGGACGGCGCGCCCGGGGCACGTGGGGCTCTCACCTTTGCCAGGCTCTGCACCTTGGCTTCCTTTTTGTCCGACGGGGCTTCTTACTGTGGGACAGGCCTCAGATCTCTCCCTCCCGGACTCCCACTAGTCGCCTTGCCTGCGGTCTCCCCTGCCGGAGACGAGCTCACGCGAAGTGCTGTAGCCCGGCATGTGCGGTGCTCCGCGGTGCAGCTTCCGCTGCTGGTCCCGGCTTGTCCGCAGGTGGAGGCTGGTCCACTCCCCTTCTTCCTCCACTCACCGCCTCTGGCTGGGCACGGGCTGCCGGGGACTGCCCCGAGCAGTGCCTGGCCCATGCCTCGGTTGCTGCGGAGTGAGGGCGTGGGCTGCGTTCTGGACAGTGAAAGGTCTGGAATCCCGGCCGTGCAAGTGGAACTCTGCCTCCTCCCTCTGGCTGGAAGGGCACCGGGCTGTGACCACTCTTGCTGTCCCATGGTGGGGCCACACTCGGGGACGGTGGAGCAGCAAGGCGGGCACCTGTGTCCTCGGCCCCCGGGAGCTGCCGAGTTAGCTTTGACCTGCGTGGCTGGACTGTTGAGGGAGCGAGGAATCCAGTCCGTTGTCCCGAAGGCCCTGGCGTGGTGGTGGCGGTGGTGTGGCCCCCAGGCCTCTGGCCGGTCCAGGGTGCCTGCCGGGCTCCTGTGACTCCGTGAATGCCCCACGCTTGCATCTGCCGGGACCTGGAGGTCTGGCCCTGCCACTGCTGTCCCGGGCCGGGGACATGTTCCTGCGTGGCTCGGAGACTCTGTGCATGGAGGCTGGGAGGCCAGCTTGGCCTTGCTGTGTTGTCAGCCGACAGGGATCTGAGCGTGTGCGAGCTGTGCCCCGTGGGGCCTGGTGCACAGGCTGCATCCTGGCAGGTGTGGGCCTCCGCTCGTGGGAAGCCGCGTCACCGCCGAGTCTGAGACTCCACCAGGATTGCAGCCGTTACCTCGCCGCGAACTGCCAAATAGCGTGTCGAGAGCACCCTTCCCTGTGCGGGAGTGGGGTGGTGAGCTGAGGAGTGACCGTCCCTCCTTTTACTCAGTGCTGATCTAACACTTGGTGTTCGAAGTCGGGACAGAGGTTGCTTTGGGAGAAGGAAGGGTGAGGTGCCCGAGTGTGGGCTGTGTTCTCATTTTCGAGCTGAGCCCTGGATCTCAGAGATCTTAGAGGTGCTTCATTTGGGATGATTCAAGCTCATCCTTTTTTTGTTTTTTAAAGAGTTTATTTATTTATTTGAGAGAGAGTGAGACAGAGCGAGCACAAGAGCAGGGGGAGTGGAAGAGGGAGAAGCAGGCTCCTCACTGAGCGGGGAGCCCCGTGAGGGACTCGATCCCAGGACCCCGGGACCATGACCTGAGCCGGAGGCAGGCGCTTCACCGACAGAGCCCCCAGGTGCCCTCAAGCTTATCTTTAATTTTGTGACTTCTCTGTACGCTGTTGTCACTTTTGCTGAAAGAACTGGCATCGGTTTGAGGTGTACAGCTTAACGACGTGTGTGCACGCGGTGTGAAATGATCACGGGTTAGTTACCGGCCACCGCCCGTGGCCAGGCAGTCTTCGTTTCTTGTGATGAGAACTTTT